>MVJL01010084.1:0-43874 GCA_002156465.1 Macrocentrus cingulum
AAAAAAAAAAAAAAAATAGAAAATAAAGTTTTATTGAAGATATTTTGAAAAAATAGAGATTAAATATTTGTAAAAAATTTTCAAACTCTAAAACCTTGACAAAGACTGCTGTTATCATTCTTTGTGAGTTGAAAAATCGCGAGGTTCTGTAAACCATGTGAATTGCATGCATGAGTGCTGGTAAATGTTTAGCCATTTGTGTGATTTCTACACGATAGAGGGGCTTCAAAAAGTTTTCAAGTGAGTAGAGGTATTTCACGTTGTCCCGAGCAAGCATCTGCACAGCTGTGATATCGTCATCGAGGTTTTTCCATGTCTAAACAGTATTTTTCATTGAGTTTTTACTTTTTCTATTTGGAGACACACGGAGAAAATGAATTCGACTACTTTAACGAGCTTGGACTTGGCCAGCACTAAAAGTGCAATGAACATCTGAGTCTCGGGGCGTTTTATGTGATCGACAATCAGAGAGAAACGAGTGAGGATACCGCGCCAGTAGTACAACTCGGCGCTTGGTCCGATGTCCTCAGTTTCCCGGCGCAACTGCTGACTCTCCACTAGAGCCTATAATTATTTCCGGCCGTGAGTATTAATTTAGTGTGTCTCCGTTGGCCAATTTACCCTCTCCATTTGCTTTGTCCAGATTCTCACACATCCCTCCACCGCTACGATTGCATTATAGTCCCTCGCGCTCTTCCTCACGTCCTCCATCGTCGCGACGTATTTCTCAAACACTTCCTCGCGCTGTTCGAACCTCAGTGCACCCTCAAGATCAACATTCGTCGCTGGAACAGAAGAAATAAAGTCGGTCGGCGCCCTTGCAAATAAAAACAGTCATCCGTCGACTTTTACTGCGCAACGGCCACTAAAGAAAGCGAGATAACTCTGGAAACAGCTCTCTGTGCGTGACTCTCCACTTAAGGAGCTTTTACATGAACCTCCGCCTTGCACAGAGACAAAATATTTTTTTACGACAATTTTTGTGATATATTTTTAAATTATCGATGAGTATGAAAATGCATTGAGCGAAAAATATATTAGTATTTACAATAAGTATTTAACATAAGTAATGCTATTCAAGTGAACTTACTCAGTAGAAACTCGCAAAAGTCCTTAAAGTCACCAATAAAATTCTCTTTGATTTTTCGTCCTATCTCGCTTTTCAGAAGATCACCCCAATGGCTGTTCGCCTCCACTGCTGGTGCATTGAGTCGTGAAATAAGACCGGAAATTCCTGCCAATACGCCCGATGATTTCGTAACAGCTTCCGCATAAGCGTAAAATGTTTCCTAAATTTTTCTACATTTGTTAATAATAATTTTCCAACCTATCGAAGATTTTACAAATTCTACCTCAAGTAATTGCTGCATTTCCACGTCTGCATTCGATTGATGGCGATACACAATAACACATTTTCCCGAAAGCTCTTCACTACTCCCATCAGTTACACAACAGCGAATGTCGTCAGCTTTGAGGGCCCTCTGTCGCCATCTGCCAGACTCTACGACAGTTAAAATTAATCTCGATCGTTCGAGCTTCAATACGGACGGGAAAAAAAGACAGTAAAAATGCCCTCTTGAATTTCACGTTGCTAGTAACTAGGATTGTGCTATAATCGTAAAAATTTTTTTTTATACTTTATACGGGCTGCGTTTTATACCAAACGGAACTGGTCCCATCGGCTGATAATGTATAACGACAGCACGTCGGCCAGCCTCCATGAAGAAGTTGTTGAAAGTCTCGACATACTCTTCTTTGTCGATGAGGCCGTCCTCTAGGACTGAGGGATCAACATTTAAGATAAATGCCACGGCTGCAAGAACATGCCGATGAATTGGCCGTAAAAAATCTTGTCGATTTTTTCGTTGCTCCTTATATTTTGCCTGTAAAAATTCTTTATTAATATTTAATTTAATTGACTTTTTTCCTTATACATACCAATTTTTCTGCTGCTTTTTCTACTGGAACACCGTCTAATGTACTCACACGACGTTTCAGTAATTTTTTTATTCTCTCCTCGATCGCCGGGATCGTGTAATCCCGCCTATTTTCTTCAGTAGCCATTTTTAATTAGAAGCAATTAATCGAAATAATTTTCTCGCTCCTTAAACGCTTTAAACTCATATTGGTTAATGAATTTTTTAGCATATGAAGTTGCATCAATATTACACAAACAAATGACACATTAAAAAATGATAAAAAAAATTTTATAACATAGAATACATATGTTTATTAAATTGTTAGGAAGGCAATATAAATATTTTTCGTTACATACTCACAAGCGAGCGATTCTCTGCATTATCGTCTTCCTCCAGCACTAACTGGAGAATTCTTCTTTATCAACATACAACCAGATGAAAGAAGAATTTACAAAGACTTTCCTTTGATATATCAACCGATTGCTAATACATATGCACCCTATAAAGATAAGCTGTCAAACCGGAAATGTCGAATTTAAACTTGCCTGGATGAGAAAATCAAAATTAGAAATCTGCTCAATCGTCCAACCTATTTAATCAAAAAATATTTTTATCAACTTCACGGTATCACGGTAATAGAAAAATCTTTTATATCGACTTTCACAATGATTACACGCATATGTATATTTTTTAACATTATACATTTCAATTTAAAAGTGTTGCTTAGAAAAAAAAAGCATTCAATAAAAATTAGAAATACAGTTAAAAAGTTTGTTGGTGTCTGTTAGAAGTAGTTGATGGATACTGTCAAGTAATGCTGGTGGATAAAGTTATATTTAATAATTTTGTGTTGCAAGACTCGTGGAATTTTTAGTATGGCAAAGAATTGCACCCTTAACAGCGGAAATGTATATATGGAGTTTTGAAACCATCAATTACGCTGTCCCCATGAAACATGGTTCCTCGCTAGAAGAAAGTACCAACTAACATATTGTGCTACTCTTCTTTGAACGTAGCAAGAAGGGCTTTAGACGTTCAATTAAAATAAACTTAAATATAGGAGGGAGCACGCACAATTCGCCGAAGGCATCTTATGTGCTTCAGTCAATTTCTGACACTCGTCGACTACCCGTACTCTACTGTGTAATCAGCGATGATGCTGCGGTGATTTTTTAATCTAATAACACCCCTTTCCTCAAGACAATGCTTCACAGCTCCTCCTTTCTTCGCACCTTCCTAGTTGCTTCTTTTTTACTTCAAAAATCGTTAAACATTTTTTTTCTCATACACAATTCACCACTAGACTGCAAAACGAAAAATCAACTTTGAAATCACTTCATTATGCCGGTCAGTGAGACATTCTTTCTACAATAATCCCAACACACACAGAGAAAAAACAAGTGCTACAAACCGTTTTTTCCCTCCTCTGTTATATACATAACATCAGGAGGGAGAAATGCACAAAAAGTTTATTTAAAAACGCATTTAAAGAGCAGAAAAAAATTATAATCTATATACATACGAGATGTTTATGTTTGCAGGATATTTTTTAATCAGGCTGATAATAGAAATATCTATTGCAAGTAATTTTTTCTACTACCGCCGCTTACTCTTAAACACATTTGTTCCCGAATGGGCTGTGCACCTTAAAAGCGCTCCATCGATCCCTCAAATTAGCATTCGAGGCGTGAATCTTTCCTTCGATCTCTCTACCATTATGCGTGCGGCAAACCTCAAGACGCAGTTATATACATGCGAACTAAGTCCTGATGTAGATCCCAAATCACGGCGCATCGTCGTCTCAGCCACCGAGCGTTAATATCAAGATGCACCTCAACGTAATATCTATTTGAAATCCCTTTTCCGTAAAGATTGCGTACAGATACGTGCGATGGAGCAAAAAAAAAAAAAACGAGCTAAAAAAATTTTACATCTGCTGTGGAGAAAAAAATTATAAGCGTGTTGGTTTTTATTTCCACTTGGGATTTGTTGGTTTAGTTGTTGCCAATTTGGCAAATAATTTCTGTCATGCATCTATATATATGGTCCTAAAAGTATATATGGGGAATAAACGATTAAAAATAAAGATAAAAAAAAAATTGGGCAAAGCACACGTGGCTATATTTTATTATATAAAGCCGCGTGGGCGTGAACCGGATAATTTTTGTATAGGTGCGAGGAGAAAGTCGTATATCAGAACCCGATTATCCGGTACTGTAGAATTATCGGAAACAAGAGGGCTCAGTTGAGAAAGAAGAAGCCAATGGCCGAAATATATTAGCCGTGCATCTGGCTCCTGGGGGGTGATTCACGTCCATTGTGTGTCCCAGCGGCGCTTTCTTTATATATTCGTGCTAAACGACGTAGATTAGACGTATAAACGTCGTCTCCCATCAGTCGCGGCTTCGGGCTATGCGATTTAGGCGCGCGGCGCTTGTTGCGTTAGGAAAAAAAATTCGTATTAGCTTGTCTTATCCATCGAACGATGACCTCTTGATAATGATGCACCACTTAAAGTCCCATAGATAATACAAAGCACCTCTCTTCCCAAAAAAATCCATCCATATATAACTTCTTGTCTTTTTTTTTACTCGTGTTTTATACTGCCTTTCACGAACTTTTGAACTTTTGCCATCATCAGATACCTTTCAAAGTTTCTCATCATTTAATTTCTTATAAAGAAAAATTAGTATTAATGATTTTATTTATCAATATTAATAAAAAATTTATTACAATCACGATTCACCGTAATTTTAGTCGAACATTTCTTCATTTTTTTCTTTTAAACTTGTAAAAAATTCTCGGAAGATATTTAAATTTGTTTATTAATCACTTTTCAAATTATATCGTTGGTATATAACACTTAAGAGAAAAAAAAAAAGTAAATTATTATAATTAAAAGAAAAACTATAGATTCTTAATGCATTATTTTAATTTTTGTATTTTTTAATTGCTACCTGCCAAAAAAAAAAAAAAAAAATTCAGAGAAAATAAATTTTTCAGTTTTTGATGCATATTACTTGAATATTTAATTCAAAAAAACAGAAAATATTTTGAATCGTGTTATTATTTCTAAGCAGCTCCTCCTACAATTCTTGAATTATTAATGAAGTCTGCGTCTAACCTTCTTTTGGGGTTGACTGTGCGGTAAATCGCAGGATTTGTAAAGCACCTGGTCGAACGCAGTGTTAACTATCCTACAAGTCGTTTTCAGGGCATATAGAACGTGGGTGCGTAGAATGAAAGGATCCGAGAGGGAGGAAACAGCGGAAAAAAAGTAAAAACTAAACGAAATATAAGCAGTTGAATCTGGTCGAAGTATACACTGGACAGTGAGGAGGCAAAGAACCAGTTGTAAACGACCAATTGTATTTAGATATCGTGCAGGAGCCACAGAGCGGCCGCTACTTTATTCTTTGCCACGTCAAAGTGCTCCCGCACGTCAATATTCAGTGAGGCAAAGAGAAAAAAATTCACATGCACATATAATCTTAAAAAAAAAAATCGTCAGCTCGCTCCTTTTGAATGAGTCGTTGACGTGAAAATGTCTGTTTCTAACTTCTACCAAAAAAAAAAACAAACAAACATAATTACATAAATTACAGGAATAAAATAATGTTTATTGTAAATGCATTTTTCAGAACATGGCTATTTAAAAATTAGCTATACACACTCATGAGCATGGAAATATTTTAGAGTTGCGTGTAGATTCATGAACGAAAAGCGGATATATTTTTTAGACTGCATATATCATGAAAATTTGGAATTTTCTCGTCAATAAATTTCCGTAATTCCATTTAGATGAATATAAAAAAATATTTTCAACTTATTCCATATATAATTTTCACGATATTTACAATGAAAAAAATTTGTATCTTTGTCTCACGCAGTTTTGTTAGTAAATCATGTCTATACTTTGATATATAATATAATTTAAGCTATATATTTTGAGAATAAATCCTACCAGAGAGCATTATTAATGATGAATTTCCAGGGTGATTGATCGCAAACAGTGCCCGCAAGCGCATCAACCAGTGGAACGGTGAGAATCCTAAAGTTCACATCGGTAAAGTTGAGTTGGGCGAGCAGGAAGTTGGGCATTCTGTCAGAAATGATCCAAACAGTGCCTCGATTGATCTGACATTAACATCAATACAAAGTGATGACTCGTTAATTTTTATTTAAATTACTTGACACCCGAATTTTTCGTCTTGTGTCGAAGCGTAAAAAAAATTCGAGTATATACACATGATAGGGATATACCTTAACATCAGCTGGAAAGATCAGAGCCTCGTCGTGTCTGGCGATTAGAGCATGATTAGACGGGGAATAAGGCAGCCGCGAGTCCCAGCAGCCCACGGCATTCTGATCGACCAGATTGAATAATTGAAGACCATTCTCGTCCATCACTGCAGCAGTTGAGTGGCCCATGACGCGCTCGGGCAGCGGCTGCAAGGTAAGTCAATTTTTCCCTCGACAATGTGATCAAGTCTGGCAGAATTAGCCCACGGAAATCCGTACCTGAAACTCGTGGTAGCTGTTTAAAGCAAGTTCGGGATCTCGTAGAATCCTCGTTGACACGGCAAACTCGCGATTACTGCTTAGCGGATGGAAGAAAAGTGTTCTAAAGCCATCAGCAGCGAATGGCGACAAACTCATGCCAAAAATTCCTTCTTCACCCCACTGGAAATTCAGTCCGCCGATGTTGTAGTCTCCGACCAAAGGATCCGGCATAAAATAGCTGTGCGTCACCCTCCAAGAAGTGTTGTTTGCCCACGAATAAACAATTAGGCCGTAGCCCAGCTCGTCTGACATGTAGGCAAATGCGTCGTCACAACCACCTTTGCCCAGATCCACTGCGATGTTGGCGATGAATGTATTCTGTAATTTATGGTAATACATTTTTTGTTTAAATAACGCTTGATTGAAATGCATTTTTGACGATGGAATAATATTCAACAGTAAATTAGCTCTTTGATATTATATAAGATTTCTATACACTAGTATCTTTGTTATCCAGGAAACAGATCAAGTATCCTGCAAAAAATCAGGGGAAAAAGTTTTTTTTACATCAGCAAAAAATAAAATATTCATTCTTCAGCTCAGAATCGATCGCATTCTTCAGAAGAAATAGTTACAAATTGGATGCCAAATGGGGGATATAATGTGAGAGAAAAAAGCAAACCTGATTGATGTCGTCGGGTCGTAATCGATATTGGCGAAGAACCTTGTCCGTGGTGAGATCGAACACATTGAGAGTATAAGGACAAGCTTGAACTGTCGTGTTGCCAATTCCAATAGTACCAGTATCGAGTACCCACAGCCTGTCGCACTTGTCGGCGTGAATTCTGCAATGCAATTAAAAATCTTGTATTTTATCGTTAGCTTCATTAATGATTGACAAAAAAATTTGTAGACGTATACTTAATTCGTTAAATTGTATAAATTTTCAAATATAACTTTCATTAACCTGTATGCGGTCGTGAGACCGGTGCCACATGCTCCTGCGACATTCTGAGCCCAATTTGGATAGGGTGACAATTTTGGTGAACCACCTCGATTTGCATCCAGTGATATATAATTTAAAGTTGCTGGAATACCTGTGCAAAAATTATTTTTCATTTAATAAATATTTATTGCAAAGATTACTAATTTTATAAAACTATTAATAATTTTTCAATTGGAATTTTTTTTTAACTTTCAAGCCTTATCAAAAGAATTCGTCAAAATTTAATTTTTTTTTTTCTAAGATATCCAACATGTGACAGCATCAAAGGCACTTTCTTTTCTTATACTATCATGCGCACGATATATAAACAGGAGAAATAAAAAAATAATTACCACCGTTTAAACTGGCGCTGTAACAAGAAAAAATACATATCTCGTTAGATTCGAGCGGATTCTGATAATTTTCGATGATTTCTTCTTCTCACATGACTTTTATACAAACGAGTGAAAAACTATTTTACGTTACGTGTGTTCTTATAGAGAAGCATGTCTTCCTAGAATCTACAACGCAATTAGGTTAATTGCACTTACAGCGATTTCAATCTCACTAATTATTCAAGCAAAATTACGTTACCCGTTGGCTGTTCAGCCAGGAGAAAAATACCATATTTGCTCTGAATTATATATATATATTTTTTCTTCAACTTTTATTAATTTTTTTATTTCGAAAAACCTCAAGAGGATTATGTGCAAAATTGAGCACGCAGAAAAAGATATAAAATTTTTTCCATACGTTCAAGAGAGTGCTCACGCATAAATTGCGCCTGATAACTTAATTTACACCCGTGGGGCGGCCAATTCTTCGGCCCACGCTTTCCTCAGAAAGCCAACCTGGCCGCGCGAGAAGAAGTCGTTTACGAAAAAGGGTTTACTCGGCGGTACTTAAGTATAAGGTCGTCTCTTTTGGTTCACAAGTATATACACACAACGAATATATATACATATATATAAAGAAAGTGGGAAAGACCGCACTATGCACTTTTGGCTGGGTCGTAAAGGGCGGGGCCCAGGTGTGTAAAAAGTGTTTCGCGTAATCGCGGCGCACACGAAACTCGTTCTTGTATCTACAAGGCGCGCGCGAGTATAATATTCGTTATTGTCCATAATACTTTTTGCCATTTCTTCAGATCATCGCAGAGGACATTTGTATCTCTGTGGGAATTGCTGCTAAACACACTGCCACCGAGATCAACTGATGCTACATATACTTTTTTAGAACAGCTAATATTTTTTTCTACCTAAATTTCGACCACGTCAGTCAGTTCTTCCCGGGTTTTCGACGAGTACAAACGTGTCATCTAGCACAGTGAGTACAAATTTTTTTATCTTACTATTTTTATGAAATAATTGAAATTGTGTGTGGTATTATAAGACTGATGAAATTGTCATATGATACATGAAAGATGCACTTCGTGTTTCATCATATAATAATTTCACGACGTCTGCACAAGCGCACTCAATACAAAAAGAAGAAAAAACTAGTACCAACGACCAGAATAATAACGTCATTCATAAGGAATCCGCTACGCATTCATATAACGCGTTTTTCGGCATTTTTTGTCGTCAGCCGGAAGTCGTCTGGCGAGTAGTTGCACGACGAAGGACCATTTCCGTTCCACCATCACCCTCGATTAAAGATTTAAAAATTTTTATTTTGCATTTTTGCTCTCTGCTTAAAAGTTTAGGCAACACAATTCACCTGTTTTTTTTTTAACTGACAATGCCTACGTGACTGACCGTTTCTCCATCTTGGCACGGTGACGAAGAGCTTGTTCCTCCAGATCTCGATGCCGACCGGAAGTCCATTTTGCGGCATGTACTCCCCGCTAGAGATTGCCGCTTCCCGACTCCGCTCGTCTGGATAGGCCCAGTCGAGCATTTGCCACGAGAACCTCTCGAGAATAGGCGCCCGGCCGAATTGAGAGCCACCCCATCCTCTTAGACCACTCGCACTTCCGTTTAAAATTAGGATCAACGACGCTAGCACCACTGGCAGTGCACTGCAACCTGCCATGATTATCGAAAAAAAAAACTGGGTAGACTCTCGAGTCGATGATCAACTGAGTTGAATTTCTGCTCAACTTCTACTTTATATTACTTCCAGTTAGAGCCCCTTTGCCTGATTTGAGTGGTGGTATCTGCCGAAGAATGGGGGTAAACTCATATCACGCTCTCCTGTCAACACTCTCTCACTGTCGATCCAAATGAGGGACGTTGAGTGTAATATGGGCCACACCTTCATGACGTACGTGACAGAAAAAATTTTTTATATTTCATTAGATGTCTTGATGCGAATTATTATTTATTAAAGTTGAAAAACGACTGAAATCTAGAAAGTTTTTTTCCCCAAAAAGGCTATAAAACCTAATAATAACCAAGAGCTGATCGCTCTCATAAATTTTTCATTCAAATTATACAAAAAAAAAAAAACACTTAAATAATAAAATATATTAATTAAAAACAGAATTAATTTTTTTCAGCTTTCACTCGAGGTGACACGCTATATATATTGTCGTTGTAAAAAAACCCATAGAACTTGTCTTAATTATAGTTGATAAAAAAAAATTTTATTGTTTTTTTTTTAAATTAATTTTCGACTTTTAGATTGAAATTAAAGGTTTTCTTTTTTTTTTTAACAGGTCGAGAGCATGGAAAATAATAAAGGAAATATTAAAAATAAGAAAAAATTCAATAAGAAAATTGAATTTACGGATGATTAGTTCAATTATATGGTAGATATAGGAACTGTGAAGGGTTAATCAAGAATAATGATTAGAGTAGTGGAGACATAGAAGGCGTAGACTAGGGGTGATATTAGTTCTTGACATTTCACGTGGTGAAATTGATTGCCTAGCTGACCAGATTATTCGTGTGTGGATTAAATGGTAAAATCAGTAATGGAAAATCAGATGGAAGTACTATGTAACCACACGGATGTCATTTCACGAGGAAAATACTTTCTTGTTTATGACCACCACATAGAGACATCAGTATTGTTGCAATTTATTTATTTCTTTTTAGACTAAAATTTTCTTCCTTTGATTTTTACGGACCAATTTTATAAAATGACTAAATGGAGATTTTCTGTGAAGTTTCACTGAAGCAGGTTTTGCAAGAATAAACATGTAAAAACCCTCTTCATGGCATGAGGTGGATTTCAGGAAAGTGGATTTATAAGGTGGGAAGTGGTAACATCGCGCAATAGTCTAGTTTGACGACACGACAGGCAACGCAAGTAATATGCGGAACTTGTCAATTTTTTTGTCATTGTCGGATATTTATGATACCCATTAATTTTTTAATCTTTTATAATGTCGTTATAATACTCAAGTAATATTATAAACACCTCGTGGAAAAGTGGAATATTATTCAGTCGCTTTAGAATCTAATTTTTGATAAATAAATTAATCGTATTCCAACGTAGAGGTTAACATTTGCGTGATATCGAGTTTATTAAAATCCTAATGGTGTGATGAAAATCTTTATTGCATTACCGCTGGTAGAGGAAAAAAATATTTTATAATAATATTCATTCGCGTGATAATTAGAGTTGGTTAGTTAAATCTTATAAAACATTTTTATAATAAAAATAGAGTGATGCAAAAAACAAATTTGAATTAAAATTGAGATATTTTGTTATGATTTTCATATGTGAGCTATATTCCATAATAGCGTGATGTTTTTGTGGCAGTTTTCGTTTCGTTAGATCAAACGTGCGTTTGTGCGCGCAATGTAAGTGCAAGAGTGACCAAGCAGTGAAGGGTAATTCCGTATATCTAGAGAAAGTCTATCTTTCCCTTTGGAATTGGAGAAACATGATATTACCGCGCACATGCGTGCTTCATCGTGCAATAGTGCGTGCTCGCCTTTTAACATCAATATAAACATTTGAATTTTTTTATTTCTTGTACTATTACATTGCTAATTATTTCAGAGAAACTTCGTGATGGAATTTCTCAAGCTTAAGTGCATATATCCAGGTTTACATTATTAACTCTTATTGAAAAAAAATTAATCATCATTTATAAATATTAATTTGTTTGATTATTTTTCAGTTTTCTTATTGTAATAAATTAAAATTTAATTCTCTAATTTATCATAACTGTGTTGATTATGAAATTTTCAAGAGAATTTTAACGTTCAATCGATTGCAAACAATGTTAAGGAGATAAGACAGTGTGATTTAGGCTAGAAAGTTATCACAGACATCATTCATCGGCTTTGTGACAACAATGATTGATATTGTCAAATGATTTGACCTAATTATCGACTCACATGCTTCATTATATCACCGTGACTATCTAAATATATCGAACTAATCCTAAAAAAAACGGTAACTCGAGTCTGATCTGCTCATTAATATTCAAATAAAGTGCCATACATGTTGTCAAGAAAGTTTCATACATGTTATCAAGAAATAGCAAATCTGAGTGTGTCGAAAAAATATCTAATGTTCCTTGAAGCGTGTTAAAAAATTATTATCGCTATAATCCCATTCCTAAAACTTGTGGTAGGAGGTCAAACGCGTGTTGTCACCTGTGTATATCAGTCAGCTCATTATTATTGAGCAACTATAATAACAATTATTTCGAGTGATAATAATGATTCAAATTTATAAATGGCGAACATGCGAAGGAAGCACACGCTTGCTCAAATGCAGAAGGGCAGTATACTCACATTCTCAGCCATTGATCCCGCGAGATTGTGTAGAGAGGGAAACCGGCTCTTCCTTTCGACCGAGAATCAAGACCGCGATCCGTTGGTAGGTGAGTAGGTCGGTTAGTGAACGGTTGCATACCGTATCTAATATATAAACGCGATAGTCGCGTTTGGTTCTCAAGTTGTATAGTCCGCGCGTCTCTTTCGCCGCGGCGCATTGTCCAGATCGTCTCTCGTCCATCATAAAAATTTAATTTATAACCAAAACAACAACTATTCCCATCACGAGACGAAAAACCGTTGGAGAAATTTTGAATTTTTTACATTTGAAAATTAAATAGGAACATAAATTTTTTTGAAATAAATTCGCAACTTAAAATTTCATAATTTACCGCGTCTAAACTATTTTGTGCTTTTTTTTTTTTTGTTTTTTGATATTTTTTTCATTTGATCATATATATTTTATGTTTGTTTTTATTATTGTAGATGTTTTGATTATTATAATTGAAAAAATCGTTAAAAAGACAGCTGATAAATTTTATGAGCGTCCGAGATATGTCCACGCGCCTCTTGTGCCATGGCACGCGCATAACCATGAGTGCGAGTGGGGGGAAGCTTATATACATACGGCAAGGCATATATCCATTTTAATCCTTTCTCCAGCTTCACAGAATGCATCAGTTCGCGGCTTACTTAAATGTATATTATGCGTCGGGGAATTTGTGTACGGGGATTTGATAACACGCATCATGGCCGCGTGCATTTTATTCGGCAGTGCATATCTCGTGAAGAAGGAAGACACCAAGAGTGAAGTACAGGCAGTTTAGGGTGGCGAAGATGAAGACTCAGAGTATATATGGGGAACGCATTGAGCAGGTGCACGTATACGCGAGTTCCATTTCGTGTTCCGTGGGTTTTCGCTTGCGGCTTCTCGGTTCACTATATGTCGGAAAGCCACGCGCCTCAACTTTCATATTCTCTTCTCTGTTTATCACAGGCTACTTGATTAATTTTTTTTTAATTAATCATGTTGTAGTCTCTATATAGTATAAGGAAAAGTTTGATTAAAATATGCTTTTTATTCCTTTTTATGATGATGATAAATCGCTGTAATTACGATAAATTCGTCAATTGGTTTTTTGAATTTTTTTTTTTTGTTGATTCTTTCAATTTTCCCGGTTGAGACTCACTGATTATAAAACTCACATGTTTGCATGAATAATTAATAAATTGAATGAATAATTAATATATCTTTTTTTTTTTTGAAAAAATCAAATTTCTTTTAAATCCTTCATTTGAGTTTTTAATAAAATTTTTCTTTGTTTTGTGGGTAAAAAAAAAAAAATAATTTTTAAGAAAATATGAAATCTTTTACAATTGACAGAGAAGACAAGTTATTTTTTATTTTAGAAATAAAAATGCAGGGTGTCTCACGAGACGTGCGAGAGTCGCCTGTCCAAAAAACTGAGGATGGAGAGGGGACGAGAATGAAAAATTTGAGTGGAGCAAAGCGCGGTGCACAGGTGCACGGGCTAACGAGCGCGTTCGGTTCGCTTCCTTCCATCTTGCGCGAGCGAAAAAGACGGACGGACGATAAATAAAAAAAAATGAGAGGGATATAAAGAAGTATAGGGGGGTTGATGCGTGGATAAAAAAGGAGAAGGACAAAAAAAACAGGCGTGTATGCGAGCACACGTATGTACGTACATGATGCACAATGGAGGCACGAGCGCAAAGGGAGGCAGAGTGTGAATTATCATCAACGTCGTGCTGGTTTACCGCGAGAGGGAGCAAAAACGTTTCGATTCGGGGCGAAAATGAGCTAACGTTAAAACTTGCAGGCGCGCATCATCAAAATCACCACCGAGATATGCAATTGCTTCTGGGTGTGTATTATCGCGCTTGCAATATAAGTGCGAATGAGTATATAGTCTTGTTGCTTATTTTGCCCCATGATTCCGCGATCGAAATAACGTGCTACCGATAACTTGGTACCGATAAAGCGAAAAGTACAGACTCTTGCACTTGAAAAAAAATTGCTCTTAATAAATTACAATCAAGTGATAATCACAAAGCTCGCTCGCGAATAACTTTTTATTATTTATTGCGATAAATCCATCAGACTTTTTCACAGGAACTACAAGAAATCAATTATTATCTTGCATAAAAGGATGCAAGATGTTATAAAAATACAAAAAAATTATTGATCCACTGAATCATGATAATTCGATGGTATATATACAATGTTTATACATTTTTGAGAACTCTTCGAGTAATTTATAGCTATACTAACTACAAAAGACAGAGAGGGGTCATAAGGTTCATTATAGAGTTAAATTGAGTGGTGGGGCGACGTGTGGGCATTTATTTTCTCTGAAAAACATAGCTGTGTATGAATAAATATAAATAGAAAGAGGAAAGCACGAGAAATAGACGTGCGAGTGAATTTGCCCGGGAAGAATACGGCTCTTGACCAATTAAGCGACGATAAGATCAAATCCCTCGGCAATGGGTGGCGAGTTTTGAAACGACTTCATTAGACTAGCCATAAAATTCATCGTTCAGTTGTGAAATGGGCCCGGTGCCTCATCCCAATAAAGGGACAGGTGCCGCCGTGTGCTCGTCGTAGATCACGAATCTTATTCTTTTCTCAGCTACTCGCGTGCTCCATAACATTTTGGAAAACATACACCAACACAATCCCCACGCGTTTTAATGCCTGCGATTTGCTATCTGTATATAGAAAGCCAATGTAAACAAAGCCATTTTAGCGAGTGTATATAACAGCTTATTCGTAAATTGAGAATGAATGAATTAGTATACTAAAAAATTTGATTTTTTCCATTAATTGAGATGTATACCAATATATAAGACTTTGGCTATAGTTATTGCAATATAACATATAGCGAGTACCTAATGTGTCGAGTCACGTAAAGTTAATTATTCCGAGCATGATTGAATTACTGGATTGGAATGCAGTCTAATTGAGGAGTAATTATAAATCCAGGTTTTAGAATTTTCTATACGCAAGGCTTACATATGGCCTCTACAACGATTTTTTTAAGTTATATATAATATAGTTTTTCAGAAGTTAGAAAAAAAAATTATTGAGAATAAAACCAACAGAATAATGGTGTAATTTTTGAATATTTTAATGACCAAACGCGTTTAGACCACCTACATTGAAAATAATATCTTTCTCACAATTTATAAAAAAAAATGGGCTTCTATTGTTCTGCGTCGAAATATAAACTTCACACGATTTCTAAGTTCAGTATAATTGGCAGGTTTAAAAACCACCTGTGAAAAGCATTCAGAGTTGATTTTGTGTATGGCAAAAATTATACAGTAAAATTCGAAAAATGAAGAGATCACATAAGGGGGAATGTAAATGAGATCTTGCAGGGTGGTATGCGTGGACGAAAAATTTTTGCGGTTTCGTATTGGCACGAGAAGGAAGGCTCCTCGTGTGTGGGTTGAAGATAGCAAGCGAGATGTAGGCAGGTATTCAGTGCGAAAGCCACAGCGGAAGAGACGCGACTTGCAGAGCTGAGCGAGTTATGGAAAAAAGGGAAGAAAAAAAATATCCTAAAGCCAGTGAGAAGATGAGAGCGATGACCACATTGGCGCAAGATGAGGGTACATCCCGTGCGAGACAGAGTATGGCCACGGAGGAGAATAAGATGAAGAGGAACACAAGTACAAAAAGATGAGAAACGGGAGGAGGCCAATGGCCATTAGGCGCTCGAGCACCGAGTCTAACCTCGGACCCCTTACTTACCTTAATTATTTCCACGTGACTCGTCCAAAATCTCACGCGCACCGTCTAATGAATACTAATTTTCAAGTGACTTCACCTGAATTTCTGCGTTACACTTTCGTGCTATGCCTTTGATATTTCCTCTCTGCAATATAAATACCCCATTTGCTCCTCTTGTTGCGATCCTCCAATTATTTCCAATATTTTTAGATTTTAATTTAATTATTAAATACTTTTTTAAATAAATACTTTAAATTAAACTTTTTCATGTAAATCTGCAATTAAAAAATTTTTTTTTTTTAATTCTATATTTAAAAAACTCCACCTTTCAATTGAAAAAAAAAAAAAAAAAACTATGAAAATTCATATCTAAGACAAAAAAAAATATTTGATAATATACAAAACCCATTTTTTTTTTATTTTTATCGCTTTTTGGTGTTGTTTTTTTTTTTTTTTTTGACATTTTTTTACTCAATTGCATGCTCAAAAGACTGCTTAAAAATTGATTATACATTTAGCCAGAGTTGACAATTGATTTAACAAGTTTAGCCTCGCAAAATTCCAGTAAATCAGCGTGTAATTGCTTTTGATACATCTACTTGCATGTTGCAGGGTAATTTCTCTCACTGATGGGGATACACGCACATTCTTTTCCTTTGAGCCCTCTCTCAAATCATGTTTCGCGGATATTTATAACGTCATTCCTCGTGCTCCACTTTAGACGCTTATATCTCTCGTGACGCCTCTGAAAGTAGATATATTCTGAAGCATCCATCGTGCGCTCATATACCAGAGGCCGCAAAAAATCAAAGCCCCGGAGCGATACAAGGCGCGCGCGCGCGCGCAATGTAGAATAATTATGCAAAATAAATAAAGGCACGCGTACATTCTTACGCCCCTCTCTATGTTCTCGCCGCGGATGCATATATGCGCCATTCTATCAAGTGTGTGTTGGTCATTTTATCGCACACACCGTGTCTCTCATCGCACGCGATTTCAACGACCCGCAATTACCCATCTCACACGCGGTAGGTACCAAAATTTTGCGTTGCTTTTTATGCCACTGTACGCGGTACCCATGTTTACGTGTAAATACACTCGTGAGCTCTATGTTCTCCCGGAGGGTGTACACAAAAAACTCCCTGCTCAATCCCCGCGTTTCTCTCATTTTTGCTTTATTCTTTTATTTCTCTCAAGCTCCATGTATAGTGTATCTCTGATATACTTCTTTTGCGCTCGCTCGCGATCGCGTTCGCGTGCGCGTCGTAAATGAACTTGTGTTGGAAAAAAAAAAATTTTTTCACTTCATTCCAATGGAATGTGACACACTCGGCATTCTCCAGCCAGCAATAAAAGAGTCATTATTAATGTGCATCATTAAAAATAAAATTGTATGGCAATTTGATTGGCAAGTTTTTGGCAACAGTTTGTGTTTTAATGAGTTTAATTTTTCCGTTTCATATATGTTTTCAAGAATTCATACAAAATTTTTTTCAGAGCGACAAGGGCTATTATTTATCTCATTTCATGGTAATAAATAAAATATTTTGTTAAATTGGAATATTTATTGTGGCGGTTATGGAAAATTTAATGAGTGAATTTTACTTTAATCAAGAAGAGAAACTATAACAAATAAATTGATGTTTTATATACCTACCTATATGTTATGAAACATTGGTTTTTTTTTTATTATTTATGTGTGTTTTTTGCTATTAAACAACTCTTATATTCCTTTAAAATTTTCTCTTCTAATTACATCCGGGTTTTTTTCGAACTTTGGAAATTAAAAAATTTTTTTCATGTCCATTGCACTTGTTCTAAACATAATTTTTGGGGACTTAATGAGTTTTTATTACATTCATTGACCTATACTTTAATCCAATTAATTTATAGTTGTATGTTTTTTTTTTTAATATTCAACTGTCAGTATGATTAGTTTTATATTATAAATTATTTTAATGGGAGTATAAAATAAAATAGGTTAAAAGATCATTAAAATAACTTTTTAAATTATGTTTTCACTTATAGCTTTATACTCACTGTACATCTGCCAAAAATACGTAAATTTTATTTGCATCGTAAAAAATATTTTTTGAGGTATATTTATCAAAAAAAAATTTTTTTTTTATGCAGTTTAATTAAATTTCACTCGGTAGAAATGTACTAGAGTCTTATCATAAAAATTAACAAGATATTTAAACTTTAAATCAATCATAAACAACCAATAAAAACATACATTCTGCATTCATTCTTTTATTAAAAAAAAAAATTTTGCGTTTGTTAAATAATTTTGATTGACTCGTTGATGAAAAAAAATTATTGATGCTATGTTGATTATGTTTATTATGGTATAAAATTGAAAAACCTGCATTGCAAATAAGACATTTATATTATATGTAATTGATATATAGTCACATTGATGTGAAGGATTGATTTCAGGCAAAAAATAATTTGTAAAAATTTTTGATGTGTGTACAATTATCTTGTGTATACGTTTTTTTTGCATTTAAAATCCAGCCAGCCAAAAGGGGCCCAATGTGATATTCCCGGACATAATATAATATTTACCTGAAACACATACCTACATTCAGAAATATTGAAATTTTTCCAGGTAGAAAGTTCTGCAGGCAACTGAATACAACAATGTAAAATGGTAAATACCCAACACTTGCGTGCACATAAATTTGGCACCTTCCCGAACTTATTATCGGTAAAATTAGCCTTTTTGGAAGACATTTTCAAGTTTTTTTTTTCCCTCCCAGTTTTTTGTGATGCAAGCGCGAAAATAATCCACACCCAAAATGTATACAAAATGTATACATGCAGCATTGCACACACATGAATTTTTTCCATCATCATAATAATTACAAGAACGAAAAAATTATTCTTAGTTGATTTAAGTACAGCAAAAAGGTGAGAAATTATTTTAATTATATATACAATTACTAAAGTCGAACGTGGCGAAAAAAAAAATTTTTAGACCGGGGAAAAGAGAAGAAATCTTTCACTTGTACACAAGATAAGGAAGAGAAAAAAAAATAGCCTCCTAACTCAAAAGTGTTTAAATGCAACCTTGGTCCGTCATTTTTGAGGCCAAATTAATTCACCCTCAATTACACCATCACCAGGCTCCCTGGGCCTATACTCAGCGGTCAGAAATAGTGGCAAATTCTATGTCATTCCAGCATTGGAGAAACTGTAATCGTTTTCCCGGGACGAGTGGCCTTATAACTATTAACTGTAATTTCTCCGCGTGCCTGGCGCACAGTCATTGAGATGCTATACATGTATATACATTGTGTGTATAGTAGCTCGCGCGACCGTGTGTCAGAAGAAATAACCGCACCGGGCTTATAAGATGACCATCATTCAGCACACGCCCCAGATGTATCGATATATACACCAGACAAATTTGTGGTTTACTCTGTCCAAATGACGGGGACACGCGAGTGCAACTTTTGCCAGATTAGTCCCAGTTCCTTTTGGGGAGTGTCAATGCCAGTGGAATTCCCACTTTCCAACGCCATGAATTTGTTCAAAAGTTCGCCTAATTCCTCTTTTGTTTTGGATGATATTTCAAAATTTGTTTTACTCTTCAAACGACAGAAAGAAAAAACAAATATGAAAAACAATAAAATAGAAGAAAAATTTTATTTCAAAAAAGTTAAATAGAAAATTTTCAATGCGTAAAAAGAAAATTTTAAAATCTGTTTACAAAATTTATCATAAAAACAACAAGTTTATTTATGTGCTCATTAATCGGTAGAGGCAAATAATAAATATAAAAAATAAATAAATAATTTGATCAGCTAAGCAGAACATAAAATCACAGGTAAATAAGTGTCGCTATATAACTAAGAAAAATGATTCAAAGTTGGAGCTATTAGAATTCCTCAAGCACGTGAGATTATAAAATGATCCTCAAACACTTACACACGTCGAGCAATCATAAATTTCCATAATCCCTACATGGTTATACGTTCGGTACATTTTAATGATGCTTTCCCCCACTTTTTTGATAAATACACAAATCTTGTTGGATGCTGCAGCGTCACCTAAACCCTGACACTGAATTATATAAAAAAAAGAAATTTCTTAATCAACAACATTATATAAAATTTTATATCGCCCTTTTGATATCCAACTAATCCACAAATTCCAAAACGTGATCAATATATGTCAACGCGTGAATTCACGCGCATATTACATACGATGGCGTGAGTACTATATAGTAAATAAAAAAAATTTCTGACGGGTGTGTTGCACTCGAAAAACCGGAAAGAAATATTTATACAAGAATTCGAGAATAAATATTCATTTTTATATAATCAGATTTTTCAGCTAAAAAATGGGGAGGAAATGTTTTGAAAATTGATATTTGATTACAGACGCGGGGCGCATCCATCTGTTCGTCAATCACAGAATTTATGATACATGCGCTGAGGCCGAGGGTGGAGCTGAGTTTCTTCAGGGTGGAGATCGACCGAAATCGACTTGGAAGGTCACTTAACTTTTTTTTTTTTTTAGGCCCTGCACCTGTATAATATTGTATATAGGTTTCTGCATTTTGTCGATAATATGTCTCCAATAACTCGTCGTTTATTGGCCAATTTCTCATCATATAAAAGACATCTGTTCTCCATCTGCCATTTTTTGTGAATCTATAAAAAAATTTGAATCGAAATAATAAACATTCATATGTGTGTACAATAAAATTTTTTTGACCATCTTAAAATTTTTAAATTGACAAAATACTATGAATATACTAATTAAAAAAAAATTTTTTCATTTTTTTTATATATAGGCTATTCGTAGGACACTGATATCTTTGAGAAAAGTTTTACAATATGTCCGATTCCAACACATTTGCGAGATAAATAGGGAAAATAATCGAGTATATATTTAAATATGGAGCTGGTGAAATGGATAAAACGAAAAATAACAGAACGAAAACATCTCGAACAGCGAGTACTACTCGCCGTCAGTTCGGCTCGGCCCGCGCGGCCGCCCGCGGCAACTTGGCAGCGACTAAATGATTTACCAAACAATAAATCCTCGCAAAGATACGATCGGACTCGGCAAACGGCCGAGCCTGGGAACGTATTCCGCACGCGGGACTGCTTACTTCGGGTACTCGCAGTGCTGAGAATACTGCATCAAGTCTGGTGCATCCAACAAAATACTATTACCAACTAATTTTCACTAAAATTTTCCTAAAAAATCATATTTCCACTGTAGTACTATTGCGGTCGTTGAAACAAACAAAATTTAAAATTGTATCCTTCTCCTATAGAAAGATTCATAAAATATTTTGAAAAAATCCAAGAACTCTGATGAAAATTTCAGTTTTATTGACGTTAAAAAATTTTTATTTCTTATATTATTTAAAAGGATGTAAAAATAACGTCGAAAAATCTGCAGTACGCAGTGACCGAGTGCATCTATACGCAAAGAAATATATATATACGCTACATATAGGAATGAATGAGCGGCGGAGTATAAGTATCTCTCGCAGTACAAAGGAGCAAAGTCGAGCTCTCCAAAGTCCGGAGGCATTAAATCAAGTTTGGTCGGTTCTCGTACGCGTTCGCCGCGTCTGTATAGTATAACCGCACCCTTAACGTGTGTGCAGATCACTCGCTCTCCCTCCCACATGCCTTCTGGACACATCTACAAGTCTGCAAAAGCTTTATACAGGTATATATTGCGCATTTTCTCCACCTTCTTTTCCTCCTCACATATCCTTACTTCTCTATTCTTCTCATCCTCTACTCGCGCGCGAGTCTCCATACTATATACACACGTATACAATGCTCTTCTTCCTCGATCCGCTTCTCATTGCGCGCTGCCGCGACGCGACTTCTCCTCCTCTCCATTCATCCGCGAGCCTGTCGGATATCTCGCTCCCATTTCGCTTTACGTCTTTGTACATAATACGCTTTGTACGCCGTCGTTACATGCGTGCGGGATTCGTGTGAGACTTGCTCTCTTTCTTCTTCCTGTGAAAAAGGACCCGCGAGCAAAAAGGATCGCTCTCCGCCCGGAGAACGTTGCCCTCTCCCGATGCCTATCATCATTTTTCTTCAAATCAACTTGGAATTAATTTTTTCTGCACAATCAAACGGCTCTATGTATAGGTGTTTACTTGAGATGGGGATATTTTTAAATATTAATAAAGAGGCTGGAAAAAATGAGGAATTAAAGAAAAAATTATTTAAAATTTTTAGTTTAAAATTCTATAGTGATAAAAAAATTTCAATGCATCAATTATAACAGGTTCAAAGCATCTTCCTCGTTGAATAGAGAAAATTTTCTCTACAATATTACCACAATGTGAGGGGAAAAAAAAACTTTTGTCCACTCGCGGATGAAGGAACTGCGGTCGTGGACAAAGAGTTGATTGAAATTTTTTTTCTTTTTTGACGCGTGCGCGTTGATTCATCGTATTTTACTTTTTCAAGAGAAAGAAAAAAATTCGGCTTTTTTTCCCACTCAATAAAAAGTAAAATTGTAATTAGATTTTTTGATTTTATACATTAAGTTATAGCTGACTTTTCCTCTGCTAGATGTCAAGCTTGTACTGAGACATATATACTATACTTCTTGAACAAGTTTTACAATGTATCTCAGATACCCAATTTGTTTTTTGTCCGAGAGACTTGTTTGCGTTCGGTAGTCGAAACGAATCTGCCTTGATATCACGCCAAGGAAGAAAACAAACCGACCGAGTCATTGTTTATGAGGCTTTTGTATTGGTCTTGGCGACGACGAAAAAAAAAAAATCCACGGGGAAAGAATTGAGATGAGTCTCGAGGAAGATCAGAGAAGAATGGGAGCGTTTGCGGGCAACGCGAGATACATACGCATGTGTATATAAATGCCGAAGCGATTTATATTTCTCGCGCGCCACCCACAGGGCCCGAAAAATTCCACTAAATGGAGGCCGATTAGTTCCACTTCTCACCCGCTTCTGGCCCCCTTTGGAAAAAGACCCTGTGGGCCCCACAGTATCATCTAATAATACACAAAACTAATCAAGAGATCAATTTATAACATCGTCCGCGTGATACACTAATTTAATTTTCTATCTTTAAAAAAAAATTTCAACTACCCTAAGTTTTTTTTTTACACTATTTATAATTGCTGATTGACAACCTGATCTTAAGCTGCAAGAAAATTTAAATCTATTGTTGCGGGGTTGATATTTCAGCCATTTATGATGCAACGCAAAATTTCATGTAATTTCGTTTATAGGATATTTTTATAAAAGATTTAATACTTAATATCCACAAAACTATAATAATTAAAATAATCATGCATATCTCAATGATTATCTATTCTTCTCACTTTTTTAATACGTCATTTTTTGTATCGATCGAATTTAAAGGGCTAAAAAAATAGTGTTAAATGTTTTGCTTCGTCATGATATTTGTGCACATGCTAGTTTTTTTTATAAATTAAATTAAATCCTTAAAAAAATTAACTTAAATTAGAAAAAAATTGGTAGAATCAATTTGATTTCGAATGCATGTATAATGAGAATTTATAAACAATTGATTAAAGTCATTTTTTCCCAGCGAAAAATCAATTTCTTTCTTCTTGCATCATCCGTAAAATTGCATACGAACCGGTTGGCCGATTTTCCACGGATCCTCAAGATATTCCGGACTGCCAAGAAGCTCCTTAACGAGGCGATCAATGGTTGCAAGCACCAGAGACTTCGTTACACACTTAAGTACCGAAAATTGCGAAAAATTCGATGAAATCCGGTAAAAAAAAATTTTTTTCTCTCTTCATGCACCGAATGCAGCGTGCAGAAGTGGCGTGTGAGCGTCTTCGCCTCGCGCCACGCATCACAGTGGTGGTATCACGCATGCAGAATGCACGCTCGAGCCTCGTTGATCATATCGCGGCGACAGGAACGCGCGGCTATCAAAGAACCGTTTCCAGAGGAGCGAGAGTGTGCGAGCGAGAGAGGGCGGCACTGACCATTTATCAACGGTGGCCAAGTCCCGCTAGGCGTGTGTGTACAAAGTCCTCGCTTAGCTCTCTATATACTGCAGAGAGAACAAAAACCGCACCCTCCTTCCGGCACCTTCCTGCACCACCTTTTGCTTTTCGCCCTTCCTGCAACCGTATCGAAATGTTTTTTTTTTCCCCTATATCGTACATATATTTTATTCTACTCGCCCAATATTCACCCTCAGTTTAATGACGCCTTCCTATACACCCTTAAATTAAAAACAAAAAGTGAAAAATCTTTATAGAGTTTTCACACTAATGTTCCAGAACTTGGGTATCTTTTTTAAATATTTTTAAAATATAATTTAGGGTATAAGACTAAACTTTATATAGGAGACGATGATTTTCCCACGAGATCTTTCACCCGGTTCACTCGCGAACGCGTATCACCCATTCGTCGTTTCCTGCTCAATGAGGTCCGGAATAAAATGAGAAAAAAAATGAAACAGGAGAAGAAGAACAACACGAATGAATAAGAAGGGGATTGGAATGGGCAGCAAGTGAGAGAGTATAGAAGAGAGTACGTCTTCTACTTGGTTTCCTCTTTGGTCGCAACGTCGGACGAGATTTATCAACGTCTGGATACGAATCAGCGAGGCTTCATTTACAAGACAAAGCTGATGCCGTGGTGGCCAGGCAATGTCTTGCATTTGGACCTCACCAGTGGCTATTCCAGCAACGGCTCCCGTTCCAGTTTCTCTTTGCGCCCGCTTCTCAATATAAAAACGACTCGTCCAAACATACGCATTCTGGAGTGTACACCCACGCATCACAGAAGGACTTAATTCACTTGATCGGTAGATCCGATCGCTTAAAACACTCGAAGAGATATTTGGTTTCGAAGACAATCGGCCGTCTGACGGCGTCTTAATTAGTAACATGAGAGAGATGAACAACAGAAGCCAAGTTTGCGAGCGACTAGAATCGAAAAACCACCGGGCGAGCCCTCTGTCTCAAGCGATTCGTCTTCAGAAACCTCCTTTCGAAGCAAGACATCAAGAATTAACGAATAATAAACCCACCCACAGTCACTGAAACATCTTTAATCTATAATATATTTTTTCATCCACAATATATTTCACTATACTCTTCCTATTTTCTCCAATTCTGCTCATGGTCTGTTTGGATCAGCATCGCTCTCATGTATGATTATATTGGGGCTTACCGATATCTGCATCAGAGATAAGATCACGAAGAGTCGGGCTCCTGAAAACCCAGGGGGCTAATCTCACGTCTAGCACCTCGACACTGTCTATATTGTACACGCTCGTGCATTCACGCCCGAGACGTTAACAAGGCAGATATGCCGAACGATAGTCCTCGGGCTAGTGCTGCGGTTAATGAGAGAGTCTCTTGTGTTTTTGACTGCAGTCGATAATCGCCATCACCATCGGTGTATATATATGCGCTTCTGATCGGCTTCGATACATCGAACATATTGATATACAGCCCTCTTCGACGTGGCGAGATGTATAGGTATTTATCATTTTTAATCCTATCGATGAAAAGATGATTCATAGAGATTTTTTGTCCAAGATAAAGTTTTTTTTACTCGCGTCTTCAAGCCGATGCAAAAAATTGCGAATGCAATATTTGAGTGGATTTTGGACTTTGCGGGGAGATGTCCAAAAAATATGTATATCTCTTTATACAAAAATCATTGCGTCATCGGGCACGCGCGTTCACCTTCCTTATTTAAATGTCCGCACGAACTTCTTCCCATTCTCGCGCTCATATACGTGTTTCCATTACTTATTTATGTGCATATATGTATGTATATAAATATATATGTGGGTAGGAGCTACTTGCTGCTGCTCTTCGTCTTCGTCTGGAAGAAAGAAGATGCCGAAACTATCTGGAGAGACACTTGGAGCAGGTGTATATGAAAAAATACAGGTGCCCGCGCGTCGACACACGCGCGCGGACGACGCGTTCGTATATATATATACTTTCAGCTTCGAGTAAGATAACCAAGCACGAGCGCGGCAAATATCTCGCAAGAGAGGGGTGCATGAATAAAAAATCACTTACATAAATATTAAGTGTCAGACAAAAAGTTATCTTTTATCTCACGGTGACAATTATTTTATAAAGAATATTTTTTCAATAAATTCTGCATAAAGATTCAATTGTATGGAAAAAAAAAAAAAAATTCGTGCAGTTGAAAAATTCCACAGACACTTTCCCACGCTTAGTATAATAATACGACGTTTTTTTTTTTTTTAATAACGTAGCGGTTGGAAAAAAGAAAACCCTTTTTTCTATTTTATCAGTTATAATCGTTTCACAGCCTTGACTTTTGCGCGGGAACCCGCGCCAATCATCTCATTCACATTTTTATCAATCCAAGCAATAGTATTTAACATTCAATAATTTTATTTTAAGAGATTAATGAATTTTCGTGCAAAAAATATAGAGCTTTTTTCTCGCCAGTAAACAAAAACAGTCGTTCCAATCGATCTCGATCGATATAATCGGTAAGATGTGACGAAGACCGCGGGTAAGCGCCCTCTACTTATGAGTAATTTTTTAATTACTCTTTCAGAGATCTTTTTGAGCGGTGCGAGCGGTTTTTTTTTCGTTTTAGGATGTGCGATTAGCCGATGCTATCTGACCCTGAGGCTTGGGTGAAATCAGTTCGATCTTAAAAACCAACCCCCGGTACTCTCGCCCCTTTCCGTCAATATAATAAAGGCACTTTTGTCGGCGGATCGCCCTTCTACGGTTATTTTACGTCGTGTGGAGCACACACACCCTTCGACTCGGCTCATATACTTTGTACCGGGTAAAAAGCTTATCATCGTTTTTCAATTAAATTTTTTTCTCTCGCACTTATCGCAATTTAATCGCATTGCATCAGAGCAGGATAGAATGCGCTTGGAAAAATATTAACTCTAGATTCCCTATCACACTTAAACATCATTAGATCTATAACATAACCTCAGGTGATTTGATTAATGACTTCTTGCCTACTGAAATAATTTTTTGTATTCATAAAAAAATTACTAAGCTTAATTAATCATTATAACGTTTCGACCACAGAGAATTTGTTTTTTTTTTTTTCGATATCACAACTTTCTCTCGATCCACCGATCCTGCATGGAGCAATCGATAATTTTGACGGGAAAATGGCAGTTGAATTTTTTTTTATTCTCTCTGAGTGTGCATCAAATGAGGCGTAAATTTTTCATTGCTGCCACCGACACAAAAGGGGGATGAAAATTCAGAAGCGCATGATGCGATGTCGCAGAGGATAGATACATCACATATATCGTGGCGAAATGTCGCGTGAAAAGGGTTGGATAGAGCGTCTCAAGGAATATAAAAGCGCCTATGTGGAGAAGAGTATTATACTTGTTGGAAAAATTTCAATAGGAAGAAAATTGTGTGCCCTGGGAAAATGCTGTAGGTATATATGTAGTCTGCATTCATCATTTGAGTTTTTACTGTTTGCCATTCGAGTGTCTATACCTGCAGAACTGCGTGAGGAGGTTTATTTTTTTCACCATCATCTCAATGGCCAAAGGCGTAGAGTATAAGCGCGATAGAAAGGGTATAGTGCAGGAAAACGAGGATATCCACACACTAGAGATGAGAGTGGGAGGTGAGATCAGGTTGCCTGGATGAAAAAGGATCCCATATGATTTCATCTCTGCATTTAATTTTTTTACTCTCACCCTATACCCTTGCACTTCCGCCCTAGGGCTTCAGAAGATCGATAGACACGTCGATTTTCCGATAAACGTCGTCGTAATAGCAAAAAATCATATTTATGATCATTTTTTATTGCTTTCAGATATCATCCATCGGATTTTGGCATCAGGAGAGGAAAAAAAAAATTTTTTACGTCATCTTAAATGTCTAAAATTTCAAAAATTATATTTCGTTTCATAAATGTATACAACTTTAATTAAATCATTTAATTGATATATTGTAGAAAAGAAAAAAAATTTTATTACAGATAATTTTTTAGTATTTTTTTAAATTTCAAAGTTTGTTTGTATTTTATCCAGAGGGATTCCACGACGTACAGCTGCCACTGTTCTATGGACGAGACAGTACTTGCGCTCGATGCTCATAAAATTTTTCACTCATCAGATAGCGTGGCTATACGTGTCCTCTTAGCAAAGCCACAAAGGCATACAAATTGCCACCTCCAAACCAGCACAATGCGACACGACGGATCTGTATTCGCAGGACTCCCGCGGGATATAACCCCCTAGGGTTTCAAGTGCAACTTCTATAAGTTTCAAAGGTGCATTCCTCTGAGACACAATTAAACGAGTTGAATCTATATAGGTGCGAGCAGATGATTATCTAACAACATAAGAGAAATACTGTGATACAACGAAAAAAAAATTTTATTGCCATTATTTAAATAAATTAAAAATATTCTCATATATTGATTGAATTTTTTTCATCAGGAATACAAAAAATACCAAAGGGCCCTTGACTACAAAATTACTATTTTTTTTTGTACATGATCATCATAATCTTGGCCATCTTTCGACGTATAGATAATGACTGATCCTGCAACGAACGGACATCTTGAAACTCATGTGACGATGGTTATCTGAGGCGAATGACGCGTGTGGGTGCAGCTGCGGTTTTGAAGGTAAAGTTTATGACGAAAATTTGGGAATTTAGTCTCGAAAATCCCATGAAATTTCCTCAAAGTATCCTGGAGGGGTAAATTCTATGTCTATGAATTATCTACCCACACACAGAGATGTGGCATGAAAGTGATCTTGTGATTTTGTCATTGGCAACGGTTTTGCACAAAAACGATCGGTAAAAACCGATTTCACGGCTGCTCGAATTTCCACTTTAAGTCGTTCTTCTCACTCGAGTAAACTCGCGACTTATACAAATATATAGAAGTTACATAATGTCGTTTTGAAAAGTGGAAAAGTGTATAATATGTTCACCCTCAATCCTCTCAAACAATTTATCTCCCTCGAAGAAAATCTCAGTATATTCTTGAATAACGGTTACAAGTGCAGGACCACTCGGATACACATATTACATGCTCCACAGACTCCATCCACGTGTATTTATAAAGGAAAAAATGGAGAGTCGAGTGTGTATTGTTGACGCAACACATAACTCTTTGGCAAACCGGCAAATATTCTGTTTAGACATCACTCGGCATCCGAACAACCCTTGAGAAAAAAAAAGAAAAAGATATTTTTTCTTCATATTTTTGAATATATCTTATGATGGGGACAATGAATCTGCATTTTTTCCCCCTTTCGGTGTGTTTGATGATTTCATGGACTAGAATTTTTGTGCAATTGTTTTTTGTTTCTCATCACAAGCTTTTCATGAAAACAAAAAAAAAATCGAGCATGTTGCATATTTTCGAATGCATATATAAGAGTATAGCGTATGTGGCGGGCAGATGCGCCCCCGCAAGCAGACAGCTGTGCGCGATTGGCCCTTCATCCACGTAGAGACAAAGAGCACGAGAAAGCAAAAGCGAATAAAAAAAAATTCAAGTAATAAAACGCCAAAGTCAAATGGAAGAAAAGAAAGGAGAGATAAGGCACACGTGGTGTGCACAATAAGGTTGATGAGGGTGGCCCACGTATAGGAGCAATCATATGAGGGTGGTGGTTGCCGGCCACGTGCTCAGGAAAAAAAAATTTTTTTTTTTCGGACAGCCAGAGTTATTGAGAATCATCGACTGGCCATCGATACATATGGATCGGAACATCTGGCGGCTTTTAACACGTCGGACAGACGCTAATCACCGATGGGTTTTACAAAGGTACACATCTAGCGAAACTGATTTATGTATTTCAACGGCCTCGTCGCACCATCATCATCCACCATCAACGTGTATGTCTACAAGACTTGTACATGTGACACAGACGTGGATGCACGGCTTTTTGAAGGTAAAATAGCGCCCCCCATGGGGCCCCCTGCTAATGCCGCGCTCATATAGTTAACCCCTTCGAAGTGTTCATCTAAAAAGTGTCGATATTACGGTTAATTACAGGATCTTCTTCTGGAAAAGGTGTGGCGCCCAGGTATATAACAAAATTGTTCAAGGCGAGAGACGATGACTATCCTCTTTTGATTTATGATGAATTGCTGCTGCTTATACGTGGAAACATTTTAATATTACATTAAATAGCCGCAGAAAATAACAATCTCTATGGGGTTTTTAGAACCCGTTATGTATTTAAAGCCATCACATAGAATTCAATGTTTCAGAAATTTTCGGCGTGGATTTCTTTCTTCTTTTATTTTCGTGTGTATTTGATAGTTATAGAATATTATTAGTGGAGAAATATGATACTATATGTAAATAGTGAGAAAGTATCTTTGGTGTGAAAATACTTGTAAATGGATTTTCAGAAGGGTATTAATATGTAGAGGAAAAATAATATTTCTTTTTTGGAAAAGTATGCGAGTTCTCTATAACGGACGAGTTTCCAATCAATTATATAGATAAATTGGGAGTGACATTGGTGGAGCTATGTCGTTTATAAGGATATGAACAGCATCGATCAGACAGACGACCTCATGCAACCCCTGGATGCACAACGGCTGGACACTAAAAGTGTATACATAATATCGCGACAGATTATAAATCGAAATGTCCAAAAAATAACTGTAAAATCCGTTAAACTATATTGCACCCAAGGGAACAAAAGGTCACAGAAGGAGGGAAAGGTCCATCCGAAGAACACGGCTCCTACCCCCAACCCCTGAGCATGTTCGCCCTTCTGGTCTTTCTAAAAAGTCCTAAATAAATCGATGTAGACGACGACTTTTAGCTGGTACAAATATTGTCACATCAATTAAGCCGGCGGCCTCTTTCTTCCTCTTGTCATCTCTCTTTGCTCATCCAAAGTGCCATCATTGGGGTGTACAGGGGGTATAGGATGAGACATACTCCCTGTGGGAAAATGCCTCTGGCGCCATTTACCTTACTGAAAATCTGTTTTTCGTCATCCAAACGGCGATGTGTTTCGTTATATTCTCAAGTTTCCCGCGCTGACCACTCACTTTCATTTCCAGCCTATTTTTATTTTTACATATATATGCCTTTTCCGTTTTGTGCTCATCGCACACGGCCTGAATCTCCTCAAAGTCAACGATTCACTTCCGACAATTCAGGAGAGACACTTTGAAGGGGACATATCTCTCTCATCAGAAGACCACATAAGGATATGAGACAGTTTTCCGAGCACAAGTTAAAACATAAATAAATGAAAATTTTGAGTACATCATTTATACATACTAATGATTTTATCATGCATCGCCATCAATTGTTAAATAAGAGGTTGAACCATTTAGTTTCCAAAACTAGTCAATTTGAAGCGTGCAATCATCCCTGGATGAAGTCTTTTCGTTAAATTTATGGGCCATAACTTGCCATAGTGGTAACGATCCACCCCTTTTTCTTTTTCTCCTCTCAAGAGCACATATAAGACAGAGCATAACCACGAAGACTTTAAGTGACAGATTTATAGCATGACCAAATTCTTCAGGAACCTTTTTCACCACCATAGGTCCACAGCAGCTACTCTTCGTCAGTATATAGACAGTCAAAAAACGCTGAAAATTCAGGAGACGGAGGTGTGGTTAATTGATTTTTTTTCCTTTATCCTCGTGGGGGGATGGTCTGCAGGAGGAGTTTACTATTATTTTTTCATCGTTGAACGATTAATAAATTTTATTTTATTTTTCCCAAAGGCGGTTCACATCTTTACCCTCTGCTAAAAAAATATCCGCGCTCTCGCAGGCCCGTGTTTTTCGAGTATACGCGGCCGTAGTAGAGGAAAGGAAGAGACGGACAAGCGTTTGTAAAGCATGATTTTTTGAGCTGAGCCACGCGACTGTGTATTCTCGACGTCTCGGCTTACGACCTCGTAAATTCGGGGCTCCAAGTCACACCCTGCTGCATATGCCTTGCGGCACACATCACTTCAGTCGTAACGAGAACTTTTCATGGGACCAACAAGTATATAGTACATAAAGCTCATCTCATTGGCTGGGATTTTTTGCAGCCCAACGATGTGCGACCACTCGACTCGTAAACTATCGACTAAACTCACAATCAGAGAAAAAGGGAGAAGGTACTCGAGCGTTTCATGTCTCAGCCCCAGGGGATCTTGCCGGGCTGACCAATTGTTTCCGGGTTTTATCAGTACGATATTTTTCATCTTGACGATTTTTTTACACATCCCGTGTGCTCACGGGCCTGTTGCAAATTGTTGCCATAAATCGCGTGCTCGCTCACGAATTCGCCAGATGGAAATTCGATTTTAGTACATATAATCATGTCCATATGTATCTAACCACCAAGTACAAGTGCGGTATATCTTTCGGTTAAAACAAAAACTTCAGCCATCATTTAGAATTCATTTTCTATTTTTATAATATTGATGTTTATAGAAATTCTCCTTGCCTGCTTTATTGGAAGTGCACAAAAATCTCGCTGTACAGATATATTTACGTGTTTCCATCCGAATTTTCTCTCAACAGAGGTCACAATGTATATACAGTGCGTGTATCAAATAGCAAGCAGTCTCGAAAATCTGTTTCAGGTGCAGCTCGCAGAAGAAAATCTATACAAATAAAGGACTCACTATTTCGTGCTACCGCGGATTAGCAGAAAATTGCGGTGAGTTTTCCATTGAACATTATTAGAGCAAAGTGGTTTCTTCGGTGAAATGAGGAGGAAAAACGTATAGCATTTTATCGCGGAAGCCAAAGAGGATTATTCTAAGCGTGTATCATAGATCCTGGCTGAAACAAAAAATCGTGGTAGCGTGTGCCAAAAAAGGACAACAATGCCAGTTAGACAATGGCAGAGAGTGGTGCATCATGATGAAATCGATATTTTCAGAGCGGCAACTACCTTTGAAAGTGATATATCGATTTTTTCCCTAATATCCAACTATACACATGCAAACACACAGCTAAATGCACAAAAACTCACTCCATTGACGATCATCAGAATGCGAATAATAAATTCAAATGTTCGTTTCTCACGACAGAAAAAACAAAAAAACTTAACGAGCAAGAAATTACGTGGCAAATTTCACCCTCCATGCAAATTACCGCAAGTTAGAAGAAAAAAAAATCAGTCAAACTAAATAATTATGCACGTTTTTCATTTACGTATTCTCTCGTTGCGTGCACGTACATGGGAGACTTGTCTGGGGCGCGATAAAAAATACAACACAATATAAAGGACACGAAAAAAATGAAAAAAGCAGGTAGCAAAGGAAAAATGTTGAGGAATCGGGGTCGAGGGGGTCACGTATACACTTCTCCCTCTTTCTTATGCTAGAGCTTGGCTATTGTACTGCTACCGTTCTTTATGTTGGTGCGCGTGACGGATGGCTTCGTACATAGAATGGCATTAGACCCCGATTCTAACTTCAGAATTATTCCCGAAGGGGGGTGCAGAGCACATCCCGATTCCAATCCACTGCCTTCAAACTTGGTCGCGCTTTACTGTATGAAAAATCCACGCGAGTATATATACATAGCTAGAACGGTGCGGTACATATCTAAGAGTATAGTGTACATATATGCAGCATGACAAAAAAAAATTCTCCCAAATGTGGGTTAGACCTTTTTAATAAAGGGTGTCTCTTGAGAAAGTTTCTTAAAATAGGTCACGAGCCAGTTTTATTTCTACCCTCGTGCCTGGATCCAGTTTCTCCACCGTATACCCATTGCATCTCTCGAAAATCTCGTTTTTTTTTTTTTTCACTCTATTTCGCGGCTCTTATTGGAGCATTACCAGGGGGGACAACCGCGCGGAGAAAAGAACTTTATGTTGATCCAGTCATACTGGACGTTTCTGAATTTTTTTCCACTCGTTTTATTACTCGATGGTTTTCTTATTTTATTTCAATTTCTTTAAAAAATAACGCTGCAAATTAAAATTTTTTATGAAATACCTATATATATATATATATATGCAGCTGACCCCAAAATTTTTTGAAATAATATTAGAAACTATGAGCCTAAAAATTTTTAAGATGAAGTTAGTTTCTTTCATCTGTATAATTTGAAACAATAAAAAATTCCACGATTTGCGAAAATTATCCTGAAGCATATAGAAGAGTAAAATTTTTGTTATATTCCCGTCAATTCCAAGATCCTGCTGGCGAAAATATATGTAAGTTAAAAACCTGCCGACAAAAATTCAAACATCTCTTTTTAAAGTGTTGAAAAAAAAAAAAAAATTCTGACGAATTTAAGAATTCACACAGACCTCGATAAAAAGTTAAAAAGCCTGAAAGGTGTGAGGGGGGTAATGTGGCAAAAATGGTAGGCATAAACCAGACGTAAAAGCTTTTGTCTCAATTCCCAGACAAAAATTCAGGTGGTAACGTGAAAACTGGAATTTGTACGCGCCCTCTGCGGCTAAAAGAAGCCTTTCAGAACGCGACAAGGTAGAGTAGAGTGTGCCTCATCCTGCCACTCGAAATTATCCAAAAACCATCATACACGCTGGCAATATGATGAGGTATGTAATTTTTTTGAAAATTTATTTCTTTTTAATTTTTTTCCATCGGCCCGCTTTACATTTGGTAGACGCGTGTACCGCCATCTCCCGATACAATCGCACATTACTCGACGCGCGCGGCACACTCGAAGTGTGTAGTACGCGATCGACGAGTTCGGAAACGAGAAATGCGAGCACTACATACACTACACTCAAGGCAAGTCGCCCGGATAATTTGAAAGCGATCCGATCTACCTGGGCAGCTGCCTGCCTTACGCGTAAAATATTCAAGAACTGGTCCCTCTGTCTTTCGCCTTGGTCCCTTTGCTGCTAAAACTGATATGTATACATGGCCGCGTGTCGTTTTGGCCAGGACACGTCGTCGTTCAGGAGTGAAATTATTTATCGAATATTATCAAATTTATTTAATGCTCGTTGAACTTGAATTTATCGAGTCGATAAATAATTTTTTTAATTCTCAAATCCCCTATACCGAGCTGATAAATGCGCGCAATATTGAAAAATATATATATATGAATTTTTATAATAAAATTATAAGGCTATTTTCTTGTTTGAAAATTTTAATTGAAAGTGAAAAGAAATAAAATATTTTAAGGAAATATCGTCAATGCTATATATAAAAGTATGATCTTGATCCAATCAAGTATATAAGAGGATGCGGGATTTATCTTGAAGTATATGATATGAAAAATATAATACCGAGAGCGCTGCAGGGTAGATTAATTACGGGATTTCGCATATCTGCGCGTGGTAATTATCAATTATTTATCTCACCTGCTTCTCAGTTTCGTTGGCAGTACTTATCATCTTTTTTTCAACTACAACTGTCCTTAATTAAAAATATGTGTTTATAAAAAATGACATTTTAATGGTTGCAAGTATTTTAATTTAGTTTTTTGTATATATATCGTAAGAATTAAAAATATTAATTACTCATTATAATCTATACTAGCAGGTTATTATAAATAAAATGACTAAATATACAATAAATTTGAATATGAAATTTTGCAAATAAAAAATATTTTTCTGATCAACAAATAATGATGGGGGGAAAAAAAAAAATTTTTTTTTCCACTTGAAGACAAAATTTTTCAATGCTGATGGTGACAGCGAACAAACAGGGAGAAATGAGACTCGAGTTCTCGTGAATCTCGAAAACGTCACTTTGGGCATACGATTTCATTTGTCCGATTGACATAGGAGTTTTACGGTGTATACACCTGGATCGTTGGATTGGCAACCCTTTCAAGTCCATTCTTCTTCCATCGACCGATTCGAAAGGGATTGGAACATGAGAATTTATATGTTTCAACCAGTGAATCCATGATTGTCGGCTCTGGACGTGGCGAAATTTAAATTCTCGTTCTGCAACTGCATCTAAATTTATCCAACAAAAACGAATTTTTTTTTTTCAGCTTTATTATAAAATTACTTCAGAAATGTAAAAAAAAAATTTTTTTCTACGTCACTGAATATTTCAAAAGATTAAATAATATATATACAATAGTTAAAATTAATTATATATTAATTTTGCATATATTCAGAGCGCGTCAAAAAATGTATCCCGGTGTTTTTTTCGGTCAATGTGTATATTAATCATAAAGACTAATTATTTATGCAAATGAATGTATATATCGTAATACACAACAGTTTCTAGTCATCTCGAGCTCCTGCTGGTCATCAACGACTGTGTGTTCAGCGGGAGTTCTGAAAAAAAAGTCGATTCAATTAATTAGAACGAAGCGCCGGAAAAATCGTTAAAAAAGCCCAACAAAAACCGACATATAAATTATTTTCCAACCCCTAAAAAAACACCTAAATCCTAAACCTCAATATTTCTTAAAATACCATCCGCCATAATTCCAACTCTTGTGTCCCCGAACACATCATCAATGGATTTCCCATGTTTGCTATTTAAAAAAATCCACCCTTCTCGACACGCTCAAAGCTGGAAAAAATTGCGCGTTAAAAAAATCCTGCTGACACATACCTAAGCGAATGCGCAAGAAAAACGGTTAGACAGCGAAAACTATAAACCCGCTTGAACTCTGAAGGAAAAAAAAAAAATTTTTTTTACTCCACTAAAAACTGGATCGCCAGGTACAAAATGTAAGGAAAAAAAAAATTTTTTTTTTAATCACAAGTAAAAAAACTTGTGAAAAAAACGGTAATTTTTTTTCAATAAAAAAAACTCTAATCTTCACAGCATCTATGTTTTTTAAATATATAATACATATGTATGGACACTCTCAACACCTTTTTAACCTCTTAAAAGCGATCCCAATCATTATTTCCAATATCCTCGACTTTTTAAATATCCTCCGCCAAAAAGAATAACCACCTAACCCTCATTTGCCATTCAATTCACACCCAGCCGCTTGTCCTGTACCTGTCGTCGCCCGCGATAACTCGGGTATCTATAAAACTATCTATCTGAAAAAAAAAATCTCTCTAAAATGCTATGGTGAAAGGAAAGCGCAGAAAAACACGTGAAAAGTCCAATATAATAAGAGATAAAAATGCGCCATCAGAAGCTATCGCTCGTGCGTGTTTTGACATGCGCGCTACCCACTTTTTCATTCCCGGTGCATCGGTCGACAGACGCCCGACCTAGCGCCGCGTCTCTTTGCGTGTGGGATTTACTAATTTCTGGAAGAGGTATATTGGAGTATCCAAGAACGTCCAGAAATACCGAGTGCAACACACGTCTGCACATCGCGAAGCTGCAGATCTGATGCATGAGGACCATTGATCCTCTCTCTCGTTTGTGTGTGTGCTGCTCCTGTTTAGCATGTGGCTAAGCTACGACGTCTGCATGCCAACCAAAGTCTCCCCGTCAATAATCGCCTTCCCAGTACCATCAAGGAGGTCTGCAATTTTTTTTCTCCTCTCTCAAATTGGTTTTTTACCGTGAAAACATGGCCAGGACCCTTCTATGCATCAGATAGTGCAGCTTGGGAATAATTTAAAAGACCTATAGGCGACACAGTCAGTGATAAAAGTGCCCAGAATCTAACTTTGTTAATATATTAGAAAATCTGCGTTGCACCAAAAGATTTATCTACGTCTTTTTTTATCATAATTTTATCAAGGACCCACGATCAAAGAGGGCTGTTCACATTTATTGATAAATGTCTTGTGACAACTTTGCAACTAGTAAAATCTCATGAGTAATGTTTGAAGCAAGGTGCAAGCAAGCTGAAATTGTTATAAATGTTTCTAGAGATTTTCAAGGCTGATGCGAGAATGGAAATGCCTCTGATTAACTTATTGATTCTGAATAAAAATACGGGCGCTCGTGCCACACGGGAATCATCATCATTATCATCAAGGAGCTTCCAGCTGCCGGTTATACGGTGGAATGTGATTTAAGTGTATATATGCATGCACACGCGTTCTCCTCCTTCATTTATGGCTATGCTTCATTTTATACTGACGATGCTGTGGGCTTTTTCATTTTTTATTTCTCCTTTTTATCTTTATTATTCTCCTCCTCATTATACTTTACGTATATACGTGTATGTATACAGTGCAGTCCCTTTTTAAATTTGCTCTCAATTTTCTTCCGTTAATAACCAATCGGGCTTTGATCTTCGGCGTATTGCGTGTGTTAAAAGCGATCGCGTGACGACTCGTTAAGCATATTCGTTCGCCTTCATGATGTACTTGGGGTGAAATCGCTTACAGATTGTTGCAGTCACCTCTCGCGCATATATACTTCAGGCACGTGGATATATACTTTTTCTTGCATGGTCGATGACATATGCTAAAGCAAACCACTGGCATTAGAAAATCATCCATTAGGTATATACAGTAAAAAACCAGGTGTGAAAAGTTGAAAAAAAAAATACTTCTGACTGAGAAACACCGGATGTTTCATGTCCTACTTGTATATATACAATTAATTCAAGAATTTTTGTCAACACGTATATGTATATAGAAATATAAACATTAAAAAAATTTATAAAAAGATATTTTTTATTTCAATAATACAATTGACAACTTCATATTAAAATTTTAGGATAGTTAAAAAAATTGAGCGCGAGAAATTTGTTCTGTTTGCGCGTTAAAAAATATATGATACCTTGAAAACGATAAGAGGAAATAAAGGAAAAATTGTTCTTCCTGTTTAAATAAACGAGAAAAAGAACGAAATTGAAGAAGAACGCTAACAACGATTCAATTCAGACGCGTGTATAACGGTTTTATTTCAGTCCTTGTCTTTTTCCTCGCTTGAGATGAAGAATTTTCTCGGCTCCCGCTATCATCGCACGCCATGAATAAATATTATATCTTGATAGTGGGACGCCCACGCGCAACCCGGCATTCAGATATTGTATTATATTGTAGCGCGTGCGGCCGATAATCGTATTGAGAGACGCCGACTAGGTGCTAACGTGTGCGCTGTGTCACGGGGGATTTTCTCATCCGTCGAGCGTTGTCTTATTATGTATATGTATGCACACACAAATCCACTAGTCGTGTAATCGATGAGCTTACACGATTAGCACTCTGAGGGATAAGTGTGTGACGAATCAATGTTTGATATTTTTATTCAAATTTATTCAGAGAACTTTATTTCCGATGGATTAGTGAGTGATTTATGTGTTGGAAAGTCAATAATTTACATATTATCTCGTTATTCAATAAGATATTCTATAACGCTATTAAATAAAATTTTAGACAACTTTTCTGATGTGATTTTGTTTCTTCAGGGAAGAAAACCAAATTTTTTTTAATAGCCCTGACGACTCATTCAAGCGATTCTCGACTCTCAATGCGTGTCCAAGCAATTCCAAGACCCCCATGGACGATGATTTTACGCTTGACTAAAGCGTTCGTTACCCTCTGATGTCGAGATTTGTCTGTCGCTTTGAAAAAAACAAATAAATAATAAAAAATAATTTGTTAATTTTTTTCAGCTTGATGCAGCTAGGCTAATTCTGTTAGAATCAATCCTATAAAATTTGAAAAAAAAAAAATCTACTGAAGCACACATAAAACGTTTGAAATTCCTTTCAAATATATATTATGCGTTTATCAAAAATGGCGATCAATTTCTGATCCAGAGGAAAAAGAGAGGAAATTCAAAGTTTATTTTGTCGTGTAAAGGAACGCGAGCACGAGTCACGTCTTTTAGGCACGTGCAGCAAACGCACGCATGTGTGCATCGTGTATGTATATACATAAATGTAGTTATACTTATACTGACAAAAGAAGTCTGGGGGAATAACGGGAGCATATATAGCTGTGGCCCCATTTCATTGGCATTTTACTCTCCTTTTTCGCGAGTATACACTCCATGTGTATAGCTGAATCGTATATACGCCACCCTTTGCAACTGAGAAGTGGAGTTACGAAAATAATGTTCTGGTCGATGTCAAGGCCGGACACTCAAAGAGTGCCTGCAGACTTCTTGGCTACATTTGCTCTTATTTCAGTTTTTTTTCTCGTTATTATCGACTCACGTGCTCACGCAGGTGCTCAACATCATCTAAAAACAATTAAAATAATTGAACATTAGTTTAAAACGCTGGAAAAAAATCTATAGTAATTTTTAATCCTCAAAAAAATTCATTTGTTTAACAGATCATTAATTTCAAAAGTGAAATTTTTCTTTTCTTTTTTTTTCCTTTTAAATGAATAAAATAATTGAAGCGAAACTACTCGAAAATTACTCGCTATCCAAGCGTGATATCGACCCTAGTACCGCGAGGATTACTCAGGGCCACGAGTGTCGAGAAAAATGAGAGTAACGAGATGAATTTATTGAGGCAAACCTCTCGCGAGTTTGTTGAGGAAATAAATAAATAATTTTTTCCGCCTCGTGTTGTGCCCTTTAACTCGTTTTTTCTGTCCCCCGGTCTCGGGTGTTGTGTTCGAGTTTATTTAGCTCTTTTTTTTTTGATGGAGGCACCGAGTAATATCGCGCACGTACCACTGAGAGTTTCGGTGGAGTGATTTACAAGTCGGCACTCCACCGTGAAGGCAGGTGATCGTTGTGCTCGAGCGCCACCACCACGACACTAGAGACTAGGCCTCCACCTATTTTAATTTAATTCATCGGTAATGTGCTATACTTATTATGTTGTGTGTGCATATGCCGATGATTTGCGCGTGCCATGACGTGAATTTTGAATTACCATCGCCGGATATTTTATGTTTCCGCCACACTAAAATAAACGTAATAATTGCTATCTTGTCGAATTTGATTTGTTTTTTACATTTTACGATTTACTTTTCTTAGGAAATTGTCTGTATATCACATAAACCCTCGTATACTTTTTCAGTAGCGCAAATTGGATAATTTTTCGATGTCAACACCGTCTGTCGATGCAAACCGCGGATTTAATTGAATTTCGGCCAGAAGCATTTTTTAATATTATGCAAAAATCGGTAAAATAGCAAAAATTTTTACTTGCCGCACTCCTGGAAACATATCCACACTGGCTGAAAACTCAAGAACAACTGACAGTTTTCGTGGGAAAGGCAATAATTTTTAATTGCTTTTTGATATCTCTGACGTGTACTGATATCAGGGAAAAATCAATACTTCCGACGATTGGATATCGGAATTTTTCTCGAGCTTTTGTCAAGGTGTACAGTAAGTTGAAATTTTTTTTATGTTACTATATATTTTTTTACGAATTTTGCTACATCTGGTAATCAATGACCTATAATCAGTTTTTTTTATTTTCCATTATATATGAAAGTGGGGAATAAAAAATATAAAAAATGTCGCAATTGCACTTGAAACTTCGGCATAATGAGCAGCTCTCAACAATTTAAACAGTTGACCTGTGGACCCAAAATAAAAAATTTTTCCTTGAACCCACATCCTTGAAAGTAAATATCTTGCCGTTGATACGTCCTTTACGAGTACTAAAATTTTCTTAAAAATTCTCACTCAAGTGGCGTCTCTTGAATTCGATTCTTATTTTATATTTTAACCAGTACAATATAGAATATTTTATTAACCATTGAACGTACAGTATTTTTTTCAGGAATTTTATGCGTATAGGCTGTTTGTACTCGTGTATATCTTTTATAAAATATACCGTTAAAGCGCAATTTATATCGCTACTCTCTATAAGAAAAACCAGCCAAATGTTTCGCTTTGATGCTGGACGATAAAATACACGCGAGAATCTCTAGAGGGCTTTATTCATTTGTAATCGTGTATATAGGTCCGTAGTTGCATATACCTCTCACACTGAAACAATGAATTTTTATCAGAATCAGCGCATCACCGTATGTTTTGCCAGACGCTTTTATAATTCAGGGCTTATATCAATAATAACGATTTTTAAATATCAAATTTCTCTCTTGGAGAATTTTTTTTAATCGTTCAACTTTTTCAGTCAAATATATACTGAAATGAACAAATAAATGGTTGACAACTAAGTCCATGTTATTTTTGAATATTATTCAATTTTTAAACATAAGAAAAAACTATTTTTAATAGTCTAAGATTTTTTTTGTATTCAATATATATGCATGCTCTTGGTTCATTCGTTTCAGATATCGAGTATCGATGTCTCGGCAATCACGAGACGCGTTGTACACGAATTTCTACGCTTCTCGTATGCTACCCCGCTAACATATGGTCCATAGACTCATCGAATTCCTCAGCATTAAACTAATTTAAGTTTTTTTTTTTTCTGTTAAAAAGAAGGATATTTAAATCAATCTCCAAACATTTTGCACTTCATTATACTTTAAAAAGCTTGCACGAAAACTTTATTTTTATTTTATTTTGTTTTTCAATCTAAAAAAATACCCGAAATTCTGGCACATGTTCTTCGTAATTATTTATTGATGATGGTTCTTTAGTTATGCCCATCATAAAACAATTATGGCTAAACTGTTTTTTGTTTTTTTGCGTTTCATCTTTGAACGTGAATTAAAAACTGCGATCTCGATAAATGACTGTGAATTATATTATGCGCATGCAAGTGTATAGCGTACTTGGCTGCTCAATTTCACTTTTATGATTCTCCACGACTTTTTGTTTTTGTTCAACGAAAGAAAGTGAAGAGGATATATACCATTCTTTCGCATTCTCAACACGAGGATAATGAAAGAGTACAAGCTCATGAGCTGCTTACGTGTTCATGGGTCGTAACATAAGCATTTGAAAACCCTCAACAACACCATAGCTGTATAACATAAAAAAAAATTTTTTTTACAATAATTAACAATCATCGCCAGACGTCGTTCTTTACGCCAAAAACCTCGGAGAGCCCAGAATTTTTAATGCATCGTTATTTTTTTGCAGTTATAAATTAAATTTAGAAACATAATGACGATCGGGGCATTTTTTTCCCCCCTCAAGTCAATTAACGCCAAGAAAAACCGAATTTGAAGCGTCCTGAAGAAATTGTTTTAAGTGGGATCGAATTTTATTTAAAGTATAAATAAATAGTGAGACTGGAGCACGCGAGTCATCGTAAAGGCGACACTGCAACCACAAAGGCATTGTGCAGACTGTCTATAGTGGTGTCTGAGTCGATGAAATATATCGTAAAGGGTGCGGAGAACCTTCGATGTATATAGAGTGTTACTATTTTTTGGTTTTACTTTGGCCTTTGGGAATTTTTTGCAGCGCGTTGGTTTTGTTGATGACATGTGGTCGGCGGTCGGATCCTTCTGGTCTCTTCCAACACGTGACTCGAAGCTCTGAAACAAGGAATAAATCATTTTTCTACACTAATTAACATTGTACACTACTATAAATAATAAAATTCAAGAAAAAAATAATAATAATAGAAGCGAAAAATTTTAATTTGCCTAAATTTTCGAGGGAGAGCGTGAGAAAGATTTTTCCTTCAGCCAAATGGACATATATAACCGTTTTCAAACATATGTTGCAAGTCTGCGTTTAGGTCAAAGTTTGACAGAGGGTGGATGGTAATTACATTGACGATCGTATACCCCCAGCAAGGTCATGATTGCTGATATAGACTCAACTCCACCCCTTTTTCAACAGTAGAATTATTATCCAACTGAAAATATCACACACCAAGTATTTTCCGTTGTGCGGTGCAACATGTTGATTATTAGGATATTCTACAACGTGGGAATATAATTTTACCTATCAGCATCTAATCTAACCATAATCACCGGATATAAGATCGTGAATTGGGTTATCTGTCCTCACGATCGTCATACAACCCCCATGGCTAATTTATAAGAAAATCCATGAACTCACAAATTAATCGGAAACCCCATCACTTATCAGTATTAGTCGAAAGATCAATAGAAATATTTTTTTCGCATGAAAATTTTTTTTTTTTTATGAAATATAGAACTGAAAAATATATTTTTAAATTTTCAAGTAATAAATTGGTATGTATATATGATGCACATTTGTCAAGACTATACCTCCAGTCACTGATGACGGGCATCAGTTGATCGCTGATTCGCGTGCTACTGGTTTAAAAAAAATCTTGACATCTGTATTTTTGCTTTATTATCACATTATTCATACACATGCACTATGTAT
>MVJL01010106.1:0-34009 GCA_002156465.1 Macrocentrus cingulum
ACAGCAGGATCGCAGTGGTGCTCCGTATGAAAATGCTTAAAATAAATTTCTATTTTTTCAAAATGCTTATAAGTATCTCAAAAACCGTTCGAAACTCGCGTTGTCTTAGAGAAGCTTTTTAAGTTTGTTTTTGTTACTCTACATTTTTTGGTTGAAGTATTTTTTAAAAAAAGCTATAAGGACGAAACTATAGGTGTATCCACTTTCAACAATTAATCACCACAAAATGCACCACCGCCGAGCAATGTCATAAGTATAAATTAATTTTACATTATTCTTCTGTACTTTCTATAGTAAAAAAATGACAATTGTGACCTTAATAATTGATCAACTGACCCAAAGTCGAGGGTCGCACGGGTCTTCCGCGGTTTCAAACTAAAATTAAAGATATCAGGAGATCTGTGGCCCCAATCGAAAAATTTGAAGGAATAAAATAGGCTTAGAATTATTTGTTTAACGGGAGAAAAATTTTAAAATTAAAGCATTCTCATATTTTTACTTCTATTGTTAATTAAACAAAATGTACCAACCCTATCCCAATTTAATTTATATGTGCTTAATCAGGGTAAAAAACTCTTTCGATTAAGCCTAGTTCCAGCATTCGACATCTTAAATGACATTTTGCATACGAAACTTCATCTGTAGCGCCAGGACTATACACTTAAGCACGAATGTTCCGCCGTCCCTTGACATAGGTAACTTTGCATTGTTTTAGACCAGGCTATTGGTCTACCAGCCGACCTTGTTCGGTCGAAGACTTGGAAATCAATTGATATATACGAATTGATGAAGCCTGTAACCAAACGCTATTCTACATTACGCGTTTAGTAATATTAATTGTGTAGAGTCATTTATCTAGAGAATTATTTATTACTTAAAAAAGAGTATTTCTGAGCTCACGGTCCGCATTGCCTTAAAGGTCAACGCAAAATTAAGAGAGAGAGCGCACGCTCTCGCGAGCATGTGTCAAAAGGTATATCGGTGAATCCGTTCTAACTGTGATTTTTTTTATTAAAAATTTCACGATTTTAGAATGAAACTTTTGTAACCTATTTATGAGTATTATTCATCTATTTTAAGCCTAGTCAATGTTCAAGGTGACTTTTCCGACAAAATAACAAGATCCGCACCGAAATAATTTGATGATTAGATCGGGCGAATTTCACACTTTACATAACTGTGATTTTTTTTATTGAAAATTTCACGATTTTAGGATGAAACTTTTGTAACCTATTTATGAGTACTATTCATCTATTTTACTCTTAAAATATAAATCTGAACGGATTTTACTACAACTTCAAAGCATTAAGAATAAGAAACACATTTAAAATTTTCCGTTCCATATTCATCTATTTTACTCTTAAAATATAAATCTGAACGGATTTTACTACAACTTCAAAGCATTAAGAATAAGAAACACATTTAAAATTTTCCGTTCCACGGTACTGACTAATTTATCTACGGTACTGACATATAATAAATTTCCATGCATTATCATATATGAAATAATTTCCTTACATTATCCATGTAAGGTACTTTCAACGTGGTTTACTGCGGTCTCATAAATCTTAAGGTAGATGGCGCTCGAGTCATACAACGGTACTGACATATAATAAATTTCCATGCATTATCATATATATAATAATTTCCTTACATTATCCATGTAAGGTACTTTCAACGTGGTTTACTGCCGTCTCATAAATCTTAAGGTAGATGGCGCTCGAGTCATACAAATTCAAATTTAAAAATTCGTTAAAAATTGAAGACAAAAGTAATTGAACTGGAATTCAATGCAAACTTGATATATTAAACAAAACGTCTGTCAATTCTTTTCAGTTTCATCATAAACATTAGAATTTATAAGGTAATTAGTTTAAATCATTTACTGTGACAAAAAAAATACACAATTTACAGGTAAATTCTAGAAGTGGACACGACACGGTACTGACATATAAGTGATATATTAAAAGTTTTCTCTGAATAGCAAGGTATATTATATAAAATAATGTTGAAATATGTTTTTAATTATCCAATTAACACAGAACTCTCATTATTAAATTATTAATTAATGACCAGTGAGAACAAACAATACAAGACATAAAATATCGCAGTTAGAATGGAATCACCCATATAGGCATCGTTTGTTTATGCCAGCCATCAATTAATTTCCATTATCAGTTTCGAGGAATGGCAAGTCGATGGCGTATAGGTTGTTTTAATTACATTAATATTTAAATTAAGTAGTAATGTACTTTAAACAACATATTATCGACGCTATTCATTTGCCGTATTTTATAATTTAAAATGGAAATCAACTGAGAATAATAATTATAATCATATTATTATCAATAATACTGCTTTAATAAGAAGAAAAAATTTTCCAACTGGTCCAACGACAATTGGAAGGACGATTAAAAAAAAATTATTTCTGTAATCCTGCAGGCTAATGAACGATTGTAAAACCTGCAATAAAATTGGTCAAGATCATTTTATTAGAAATGTTTTTGCACACAAGAAATTATTCTGCTTAGATATATGTATTTATGACAGTTACAAGTCGTGCTGATGGTTGAAAGCAGTAAATCTATTATAAAAAATCGAGAAAAAAATCTTTAAAAAAAAACATTGGTGCAAAAAGTGACCTACAAAAACACATCGTGTATAAAAATTTTCAGAAAGACTCAAATATTATTGAAACTTATCATCTGGATAACTCATCTAGAGTAGATATGCATACTCAATACCTCTCATAAACTTATTCTCACATTATAGAGATATTCTCTCAATTGTCAAGAAAAAAAAAATGTTTTTCACGTACCGGTTGTATAACATGCAGTTTATTTATTTATTCCGATAGATGTTTGATTTTTATTTTGTCTTTTCATGTTATCATTATCATTCATTTATTTTTCGTTTGCTTTTTTAAATCGATATTTTGATCTTCTAACGATTCTTTTCGCGAATAATAAATCTTTATCGTTTAAAAGCACAGTTTGAAAATTAATGATGTAGTCCCCTGGCATCAAAAATCGTAAAAATCTGCGAATTCACGACGGATTAACTTTTTTTGAATTTTTTTTTTTAAATACTTAGAGAAAAATAAGAAACAAATTAGAAAAAGTCCCGGGACTTGCGATTGATTATTTAAAAAAATAGCCTTTTTTATCCCGTTGTTTGTCCCTTTCACCGTCAATATCTCGGAAACTATGCATCCGAGATCAGTACATGCAGCGAGGCAAATTTAGAAGAATCATTTCTCTACAAAATGACCCCTAGAATGCCTCATTCGGATGAATAGTATCCGAGATATTAATTTTTTAAATAATTTTTGCTTCTCTGGGCCCCGAAGCGCCTGCCCAAGCCCGTGTAGCCGTCGCGCCTGACTCTCTGTCGAGCGCGCCACGCGCATGCGTTTATTTCAAATGAACGCTCGCGTGAATAGTTACATTTTTTGTTCATTATAAAAAAAATGTAGAAAATCGATAAAATGTTGTGTAGCTCATTCGATCCAGAATCTTCTGAATCAAATTTTTAGCTAGGCCCTAAAATAACTTTTTTTTTTCCTAACAATTGTTTATAAATTTTTGAGGGATAGAAATGTAGAAAATCGATAAAATGTCGTATAGCTCATTCGATCCAGAATCTTCTGAATCGATTTTTTAGCTAGGCTCTAAAACAACTTTTTTTTTCCTAACAATTGTTTATAAATTTTTTGAGGGGAAAAAATTTATTATAGGGCATAGCTAAAAATTCAATTCAGAAGATTCTGGATCGAATGAGCTATACGACATTTTATCGATTTTCTACATTTCTATCCCTCAAAAATTTATAAACAATTGTTAGGGAAAAAAAAGTTGTTTTAGGGCCTAGCTAAAAATTCGATTCAGAAGATTCTGAATCGAATGAGCTGTACGACATTTTATCGATTTTCTCCAATTTTATCCCTCAAAAATTTATAAACAATTGTTAGGAAAAAAAAAAGTTGTTTTAGGGCCTAGCTAAAAATTCGATTCGAGAGATTCTGGATCGAATGAGCTATTCGACATTTTATCGATTTTCTACATTTTTTTTTATAATGAACAAAAAATGTAACTATTCACGCGAGCGTTTCCAAAAATGTAACTATTCGCGCATGCGTTTATTTGAAATAAACGCATGCGCGTGGCGCGCTCGACAGTGAGTCATGCGCGACGGCTACACGGGCTTGGGCTGGCGCTTCGGGGCCCGGAGAAGTAAAATTTATTTAAAAAATTAATATCTCGAATACTATGCATCCGATTGAGGCGTTCAAGGGCTCATTTTGTGGAGAAATGATTCTTCTAAATTTGCCTCGCTGCATGTACTGATCTCGGATGCATAGTTTCCGAGATATTGACGGTGAAAGGGACAAACAACGGGATAAAAAAAAGGCTATTTTTTAAAATAATCAATCGCAAGTCCCGGGACTTTTTCTCATTTGTTTCTTATAATTTTCTAAGTATTTAAAAGAAAAAAAAAATTCAAAAAAAGTTAATCCGTCGTGAATTCGCAGATTTTCACGATTTTTGATGCCAGGGGACTACATCATAAATAAAAATCTCAGAATACTTCTTGGACAGATAATCTTAAAAATATCTTTATCGAAACAGAAATATTATCAATATATATCATTCAAAAAAACAGTAAAATTAAAAAAAAATTCCGGAGCTCTTCTTGAACACATATAATCTTAAATAATATTTTAATAAGAACAGAAATATCGATATTGACCATCTAAAAAGTAGTTCAAAAATTAAAAAAAAAATCTTAGGCACTTAAAATCTTAAGCATGGTTTTAAAAAAATTTTATGGAGAAGTTTTTCAAAGTTTAGTTAAAAAATAACATGCAGATCATGAATTAGCAAAAAATAGTAGCATACGGCAATTAATTCCGGACCGAAAAATTATTTGACTGTTTTATTTCAATTTTCTCTCTTTCCTTCATTCTTTCTTGTCGATTTACTAATGTGTTTCATGTTAATTTTTTTGTTATATATTATTTATGTGCTTTCTTTATTTTCTATTTCTTTGAATTTATAGTGTCTGGACACAAAAATAATTTTTAGATAGGGAAAAATTCCTACGCTCACAATAACACCAAGTTAGCCTATTTTTTGTCTCGGTAGCAATTATAAACATACGTTTTAACTCTTACCCAGTCTTTATTGCTCAATAAGTGCGGATGCTGTTGAATGAGATTTTCACACTCATTTTTCTTTGGAGCTTGTTTTTTTTTTTTTATATGAGATTTAAAATACGCAGTCACGACCTAAATCTTTTCCGGTGTCTATGGCGATCTTCCTTTTTGTTTAGAAGCTAGATATAATTTAATTATTTTCCGCATTAGTTTTAAGAAAAAGTGAAAAGAAATATTCTAAATATTCTTTATGCTGCTTATAGACTGTACACAGACTATTTCATTTTATTCTGATATTTCGTGCTGTGATTTTCGTTTTTTTTTTTTGTCTTTTATCCGTTACACAAAAGTCCATCATAACGAAAACTATGCAACGTTTGAAAATAGACTGAAGATTAATTTTTTCAAAAAATTCTCGTAAATAAACTATTTTTCACGCAGGTTTTGAATTTTAAAAATTTCAATATTATTTGGACACTAGAAAATTTTCAAAAACTCAAAAATTTTAGAAGCGAATATTCCAGAAACTCTACAAGAAGCCTACATGCGGAGCATGGCTGTCCCTTCTCGTTTCTTCAAGCTTGATTTTTAGTACTAATTGGCGAAAAAGTTTTGTTATACAATTTGAAACCGTTGGATCTTCTTTAGATAAGGACAGTTGCGAAAGTCCATCTGACCGGAAAGTCTCCGTTAATTCTGGAGTATCAGTCTCAACTATCCTTGGCGCCACATCATCATCATCCAACTCTCGATCAGCTTCTTCAATTTCTGGGTTAATGTCGAACTCACCAAGCGACTTGCCTTTAAACTCATGCCCATGTCCTTTATCCATAAGAATGAGCAGCTTAGATACTTTCGCTGTCTGATAAACATCTTGTGGCAGTCTAAAAGAGATGTAAAAATTAAATTTTTAATAAGGAGAAAATTAAACGATTAATAATCAATGGAATGAGCTATGCAATTGAAAAAATAAATTTCAAACGAAGTCGATATTGGAATGTTTCATAAAAAAAATTATAAAAACATGTTCGTATTTTTTTAAATCATGAAAGTCACCAAGTGAGTCTGAGTCATTCTTTCAGGAATAATAAATTCTATTTTCAGTGAATTTTTAAAGCACCAAGTGAATCTGAGTTATTCTTTCAAGAATAATAAATTCTATTTTCAGTGAATTGTTTTACATTTTTCCGGTTTTTTTTTCTCTTCAGAATTCGTCCGAATGTTGTTTAAAATTTTTTTAATCAATGGAATGAGCTATGCAATTGAAAAAAATGAATTCCAAACGAAATCGAAATTGGAATGTTTCATAAAAATAATTATAAAAACATGTTCGTATTTTTTTTGATCATGGAAGTCACCAAGTGAGTCTGAGTCATTCTTTCAGGAATAATAAATTCTATTTTCAGTGAATTTTTAAAGATTTTTGTGTTTTTTTTTTGTTTTTTTAATTAACTTATTTATCTTTTTTGAAAATTTTTTTTCCAGATTCAAAACACTTGAATATTTTTTTTACTCTCGAGATAATGATCAACGCTATACTTTGAAACAAGTAGGTTATATTTTCTGAATATAATTTTTATTTTATATTGTACTTGACCCCGGCTGGTGAAAATGTAGGGAAGGTAAATTGGTTATAAATAAAAAGGTTCGAACAGTTATTTATTGTTTAAAGACTATTTTGCCGGAAGGGATAGAGAATTTATTTATTTAATTTGCTTTACGTGGCGTGAGATACTCGATGGAGAGGAAGGTGTGACTTACAATTCGTCGAGAATATTCCTGTAGCGGGAGATGACCTTGCCGGGGTGACGTTGGTATCTCGGTGAGCTTCTCTCTGCGACCTCGTGGCGCGCGCTTCCACCGCGGGTTGGAGAAATTTCTTATTGAACATCACCGAAGCGTTTCCTGTTATACAAAATTGTCAGTACTAGAGTTGCATTGGATAAATTCCTGAACTGGATGTCATTAGGGTCCTCCTGAAGATATCCTATGGCTTTATTTGCCGTTTCTATGACATGGTTTTTAAAGGTTAGGACATCTTTAGTCAATGGCAACATGATTGCGTTGTTCCATTTCTTCTTATTCAAATCCTTGAAACCAAGACTGCTGATTTCTGTCGTCCATTGTGTCGTAACCAGCTCCTTGAAAGATTTTGCTGCTTCGAGCTTCACACTTGGTTCACTAACGTTAATCTCAGAGTTTTTCTTGTGAATTAAGACAGTTAATAATTCGCTGACTTGCTTGAGCGAAGTGCCAAGGTGAGCAGGAAGACTGGGAGATCTGTAGGAATTTTTTTCTGGATCAAATCCACCGATTCTTTTTGCACACTCGACCACCTTATCAAATTTGGTAGGTTCTATGGCATCAGCGAGGGTCATTTTTTCATTATGTTCGATTAGACGCATTTCAATGAGGAACCGGGCAAGTTCACGCATTTTATTTGAACACGGAGTGGCCATTTGCACTCGACGGTGTTTTTTCACGTACTGCTCTTCGAATAAATAAATGAGCGGATCCGTTTTTGCCACAAAAGCGATGTCATCCGATTTCATAATGTGAAATACCTCTTTTTTTATTCTCAACTTATGAATTGTGTTGTTGCTGTCAAGAGCACATGCAATTAAAGTTTGGGAAGCCGCCATGTGTCGAGTTTTTTGTAAATCACCACTAATACTGGCCGCGCGACATTTATTAGAGTGTCGATACAAATAATTTCGCTGATAAAGTCCTTTACAATGCACACATGGCAAGTATACTTTATTTATAGTCTCTTCCGTTTGGTAAATAGGCCTTGTAGTTCCGCGCAAATACTCATCGAAATGCCCAGCATTTTGAACTAGTCGAATAATTTTTTTTCTCTCTGAACTGCCTTTTTTATGGGCCAGGATGTCCCCTACTACCTTCGAATCTTTATGGTTGCGCTCCAAATGTCGCTCGAAATTGGTAACTTCTTGTGAACAAAATTTACAGTACGTTTTTTTTTTTTTTTTCGCGTCCCATTTGAAAACCCACAGCGCTGAAAATCGTTAAGGTTATCATAGAATTACTAGCTATCACCCGCCCGCTTCGCTGGGCGTACTATATACTTTCAATTTTCGAAATACATATCCAGTTCTAAAATTTTATACACAGATTTCCACATCACCCAGGAGGTACTGTGTAGTTGAATGCGTTCCCATTATTTTACATGGTGGGTCCCCAATAGGCCTTAACCATGAATTTTTAATGGTTCTCGAATTTTAATTTTATTTTTCATGTATACAATTGTTTCTTATATTTCCCTATTAATAGTACTACTAAGTTGAGTTTTTCCTTCTTTATCTAAAGTATCCACATAAATTCCATCCTCGAGCAAAATTCTCATAACATGATAATTTTCATTTATTACAGTGTTATTCTTAGCATTTCAATACCACTGTAAATATTAACTCTTCTAAAAACAATAGATATAGAAATATTCATGTTAGTATAGGTGATAAGCATAATGATCCTATCTTTCTTTTTATTGTCAGTGAATATAAACTTACTTATTCTAAATGAAAAAGTATACATCATTTAACTTCATAAAATAATAATAATAATTTAAATGAACTAATAATTATATTCATATGTGACAGTTTCAACAACTTCATTAGAAGGTATTTTAACATTCACATATTAATAATTTTATTATTTCCTTGTTATTATTAAGTCAAACTTCCATTAAAATGCTTACTCATTTATCTGAAATAATTAGAAGGTATTTTAACATTCACATATTAATAATTTTATTATTTCCTTGTTATTATTAAGTCAAACTTCCATTAAAATGCTTACTCATTTATCTGAAATATTTAAGTTTATAATCGTACCATTCAAAAAGTAAAACTACATAACTATGCATCTTATTTATTAACCATAAAATTATGACTACATCTCTATTGTTTTATCATATATGCAAATAATAAAGTATGTGTTGGTATGTTATTAATAACACTGTAATGTATGATCATGTTACAAATATTTTGAACTACATCTCTATTGTTTTATCATATATGCAAATAATAAAGTATGTGTTGGTATGTTATTAATAACACTGTAATGTATGATCATGTTACAAATATTTTGCTCGTCAACGAAATAAACTTGGATACTCTAGATAAAGACGGAAAAGCTCCACTCTGTATTACTTTCAATAAATGTAAATCATAAACGATCATGTACCGCGCTTACACAGGTTTCCACATCACCCATGAGGTACTGTGTAAAACTCCACTCTGTATTACTTTCAATAAATGTAAATCATAAACGATCATGTACCGCGCTTACACAGGTTTCCACATCACCCATGAGGTACTGTGTAAAGGGATGCGTCCCCGTTATTTAACGTGGCGGGATCCCCAATAGGCCTACACCACGAACACTGAAATCATAAACGATCATGTACCGCGCTTACACAGGTTTCCACATCACCCATGAGGTACTGTGTAAAGGGATGCGTCCCCGTTATTTAACGTGGCGGGTTCCCCAATAGGCCTACACCACGAACACTGAAAAAAAAGTTTAAGTCCCATCGCAATAGTTTAAGTGTATGGTTTATAAAATGTTAAATACGCCATCTAGTTTAACATTGCATGAACCATACACTTAAACGTTTTGCGATAGGACTTAAACTTATTTTTTTACTTTCTTAAATACTTTATTTTTCTTAATGGATACAAATAAAAAAGTTATTACGTATATTTAATATGTGATATAAAATTAATACACGTAAATAATTACAAACTTAAAACTTCTTTATATACGATATTCTTCGTTTTTTTTTTTCTGGCTGAAGAATAACCAAGTTGTCTCTTGAACTGACTCTTGAGCATGCCACATAAAACTGCCCATGCGAAAAACAATCATTTCGTAAATCCACACCAACATTTCTGGCTGAAGAATAACCAAGTTGTCTCTTGAACTGACTCTTGAGCATGCCACATAAAACTGCCCATGCGAAAAACAATCATTTCGTAAATCCACACCAGCTAATTTCAAGCTCTGTCCCTGCGCTTTGTTGATTGTCATAGCATAACAAACTCTGACAGGAAATTGAAGACGTTTGAATTCAAAATGGTAGTCTGAAGGAATTAAAGGAATTCTATCCCTGCGCTTTGTTGATTGTCATAGCATAACAAACTCTGACAGGAAATTGAAGACGTTTGAATTCAAAATGGTAGTCTGAAGGAATTAAAGGAATTCTTGGAATGAATACTACTTCCCCTTCGTATTTTCCTATTAATATTACAGCTTCAATAACATTTTTATGTAGATTTTTAACTTGAAGTCTTGTGCCATTACACATTTTTGGAGGTTTTAAATTACGCAGTAACATTATTGGTGCTCCAATTTTAAGGTTGAGAATATGTGGTGGTATTCCTGGGGGGTTAAGTGTATGCAAGAATTCCACAGGATAGTGAATAGCATCATCTACTTCTATTACGGTATCAACAGATTTATACTTTACCACATTTGTTGATAGTCTTTCTATTAGAAAGTTATTTATAATAGTGGCTAAATAGCATCATCTACTTCTATTACGGTATCAACAGATTTATACTTTACCACATTTGTTGATAGTCTTTCTATTAGAAAGTTATTTATAATAGTGGCTGAGTCATTCCTAGGTGTTAGAATAGCTCTTTCTCTTAGCCATGTACAATAATCAACTCTATTTTGATTAATATTTGGATATATTTTATCGGCTAAAGTCATCAAATCATCAGCTGTATCACAGAGGTTTTCCGGGATATTTATTCGACCTTCAACTTCAGGAATCTGTCCATTTCCGATATCAATGAGCAGCTTTGAAAATTCTTCTGCTCTTGTATCATGAGGAATATAAACACGCATATTAGTCTTCAGAGATAAAACTTTGACCGTAGGCCATAAAACTGATGATCTGAGACAGGCTTTCACTTCATCTGCACGGGTACCTCGTGGTACAACAGGTAATGTTTGTCGGAAATCACCAGCCAAAAGGACAGTTACACCACCCATTATTTTTTCAATACTTCTTATATCCTTAAGAGTTCTGTCAAGAGCTTCAATAGCATGTTTGTGCGCCATGGTACATTCATCCCATACTATTATTTTTACATCTCTAAGAACTTGAGCCATATTACTCTGCTTAGAAATGTTACATAGAGTATTATCAGAATAATTCATGTTAAGAGGTAATTTGAAAGTCGAGTGAGCTGTTTTACCTCCGTCAATTAAAGTAGCAGCAATTTCTGAAGAAGCAACAGCAATAGCAATACTTCCCTCACTTCTGAGTTTTGCAAGCAGTAAATTTAATAAAAATGTTTTTCCAGTTCCACCAGGAGCATCGAGGAAGATAAGATGTCCATACTCAGAAAAGACGCTGTCTAATATGAATTCATAAGCTTCTTTTTGCTCTTTATTTAATTTTGGAACACTTGTTGTCACTTTTTCTCTGAGTTCATCAGTATCAAATAGCAATACTTCCCTCACTTCTGAGTTTTGCAAGCAGTAAATTTAATAAAAATGTTTTTCCAGTTCCACCAGGAGCATCGAGGAAGATAAGATGTCCGTACTCAGAAAAGACGCTGTCTAATATGAATTCATAAGCTTCTTTTTGCTCTTTATTTAATTTTGGAACACTTGTTGTCACTTTTTCTCTGAGTTCATCAGTATCATAAGCCAATTCACTGAGATATTCATGATTAATAATAGCACTATTTTTTTCTCTTGATGGTGAATTGAGTCCAAAGTGTGACAGAATCTTACCGGTCGTAGCTATAACCATATCCTCTATATAAATTAGGCAATCAAACTCTAAGTTTCCTTGTTCTCTACTTATTTGTCTTTTAATGTCCTCTGCAAAATTGTCCCGATATTTATTCCACAACTTCATCGGATCTGCAAAGCCAATTCACTGAGATATTCATGATTAATAATAGCACTATTTTTTTCTCTTGATGGTGAATTGAGTCCAAAGTGTGACAGGGTCTTACCGGTCGTAGCTATAACTATATCCTCTATATAAATTAGGCATTGATTATAAACAATTTCAATATCAAACTCTAAGAGTCCAAAGTGTGACAGGGTCTTACCGGTCGTAGCTATAACTATATCCTCTATATAAATTAGGCATTGATTATAAACAATTTCAATATCAAACTCTAAGTTTCCTTGTTCTCTACTTATTTGTCTTTTAATGTCCTCTGCAAAATTGTCCCGATATTTATTCCACAACTTCATCGGATCTGCAACTTGGCAAAAGATTAACACCTTGTTCTCTACTTATTTGTCTTTTAATGTCCTCTGCAAAATTGTCCCGATATTTATTCCACAACTTCATCGGATCTGCAACTTGGCAAAAGATTAACATGATTGTAAACAATTCACGCATTTATTAATGTCCTCTGCAAAATTGTCCCGATATTTATTCCACAACTTCATCGGATCTGCAACTTGGCAAAAGATTAACATGATTGTAAACAATTCACGCATTTTGTGAGGTGAATCACAAATTGATGCTTCTCCTAAAGTTTTGTCCCAATGAGCGTCGTCTTCAAGCAATCCAATTGCTCGGCAAGCTGCTTTGGAAGTCATATACTCTATTCCTCCTACAGTTTTCAAATCTTTAAATGAAGTTGGACCACGAATCTCATGTAAAAGGAGGCGTAGATAATAGCATTCAGCATTTCCGGGATACTCTATTCCTCCTACAGTTTTCAAATCTTTAAATGAAGTTGGACCACGAATCTCATGTAAAAGGAGGCGTAGATAATAGCATTCAGCATTTCCGGGATGAATAGTATATACTCTACCTAAGACATGAATAAATGAAGTTGGACCACGAATCTCATGTAAAAGGAGGCGTAGATAATAGCATTCAGCATTTCCGGGATGAATAGTATATACTCTACCTAAGACATGATCTTTTTTTATTTCTGGACATCCTGTTATGCTCGATCCCTTTTTTCTCATGATAAATTCATTATTTTTCCAAATATAATAACCAGGAACTTCACAATATAAAAGATTCTTTGCAAAATTATCAGCTTTACAAAGTTCAAAAAAATGATAAATTCATTATTTTTCCAAATATAATAACCAGGAACTTCACAATATAAAAGATTCTTTGCAAAATTATCAGCTTTACAAAGTTCAAAAAAGCCCATAAGCGTTGTCTTCGTAGGATTATTAATAATAACCAGGAACTTCACAATATAAAAGATTCTTTGCAAAATTATCAGCTTTACAAAGTTCAAAAAAGCCCATAAGCGTTGTCTTCGTAGGATTATTCATTTTATTAGCAACATTCTCTTCTGTAAAATATACCCTTTGACCATTTTCTAAATGAACTGAAAGATGAACTACAGGAGGATGTCTCTCATGAATGTGGAAGCAAAAGATACGCCATGCATTTCTAAATGAACTGAAAGATGAACTACAGGAGGATGTCTCTCATGAATGTGGAAGCAAAAGATACGCCATGCTGCCTCAGAACTACTGATATATCTTCCTGCTTCATATCTTGAAACCTCATCCAAACTTCCAACGGTAAACGCTGCTTGATCAGAACCTTTATTCACGTATTTGCAAATGTATTTGATTGATTTAACAGAATTACAATACTCAACATTGATATGAATTCCAACGGTAAACGCTGCTTGATCAGAACCTTTATTCACGTATTTGCAAATGTATTTGATTGATTTAACAGAATTACAATACTCAACATTGATATGAGCGTTGGAAGAACGTGATAAAACGGGATTAAATGGTACTACCCAGCGATTATCGATATCATTACCGTTTATTTTATTACAATACTCAACATTGATATGAGCGTTGGAAGAACGTGATAAAACGGGATTAAATGGTACTACCCAGCGATTATCGATATCATTACCGTTTATTTTCATTGTTATTCCACCATCATCTGGAGATCTCCTTCGATACTTAGGATAACCATCTTCACTTGTTTGAGTTTCTTTTAAGAAAGCTTTTGGGTACTGTTTAGTGCAAGCACCATTCATCATGCATGGTGAATTCATATTAAATATTCCGCATGGGCCATGAATCATTCACGTATTTGCAAATGTATTTGATTGATTTAACAGAATTACAATACTCAACATTGATATGAACGTTGAAAGAACGTGATAAAACGGGATTAAATGGTACTACCCAGCGATTATCGATATTATTACCGTTTATTTTAATTGTTATTCCACCATCATCTGGAGATCTCCTTCGATACTTAGGATAAACGTATTTGCAAATGTATTTGATTGATTTAACAGAATTACAATACTCAACATTGATATGAGCGTTGAAAGAACGTGATAAAACGGGATTAAATGGTACTACCCAGCGATTATCGATATCATTACCGTTTATTTTAATTGTTATTCCACCATCATCTGGAGATCTCCTTCGATACTTAGGATAAGGGATTAAATGGTACTACCCAGCGATTATCGATATCATTACCGTTTATTTTAATTGTTATTCCACCATCATCTGGAGATCTCCTTCGATACTTAGGATAACCATCTTCACCTGTATGAGTTTCTTTTAAGAAAGCTTTTGGGTACTGTTTAGTGCAAGCACCATTCATCATGCATGGTGAATTCATATTAAATATTCCGCATGGGCCATGAATCATTGTTGACTTAATAATTTCATGGAGAGTTATATCTACTGTTCAGTGCAAGCACCATTCATCATGCATGGTGAATTCATATTAAATATTCCGCATGGGCCATGAATCATTGTTGACTTAATAATTTCATGGAGAGTTATATCTTGATTAGGGTCAGGTAATTCAGCCCTTATCACATCATCTATAGAGTCAGGTCTTAATTTTTCTTCCAACCAGAGAAGAATATGTACATGAGGAAGTCCACGTTTTTGCCATTCAACAGTATACATGTGACACTTAGTTTTACCAAAGATACAACCTTTAGTGAGAAGATTCATTATTTGTTTAACTTTTAAATTGAATACTCTCGCGATGATATCGTGTCTGTCATGAGATCTTTGACCTTCACACAAAAGATCTTCTATTTCTTTCCATTTGGGATTGCAAGTAAATGTAATGAATAAATCAGGACGTCCATAATGTCTTACATATGTCATAGCATCTTGGGTTCGTTCGTGCATATAGCGAGGGCCTCCAGTGAATGAAGACGGCAACACAACCATTTTACCGAGTTCTGAATAGTCTCCGTCTGTTTGCGTCATGGCGTCTTTCAGGTGGATATATTCCTAGGGCCTCCAGTGAATGAAGACGGCAACACAACCATTTTACCGAGTTCTGAATAGTCTCCGTCTGTTTGCGTCATGGCGTCTTTCAGGTGGATATATTCCTCACTCCTAAGTTTTTTCTGATGATTACGAATCCAATTTAGCCGTTCTGTTTCAATTTTTGCGTACATATCTACTAAAAACTGGCTGAAAAGACTACGAAAACGCACTAAATAATTTATTTCTCTGCTGCGTTCCATTAACCTATAGCTATAGAATTCTGAAGCAGAGACGGTCAAAAAACTGGCTGAAAAGACTACGAAAACGCACTAAATAATTTATTTCTCTGCTGCGTTCCATTAACCTATAGCTATAGAATTCTGAAGCAGAGACGGTCTTATTAATGGGAGCCTTAGTGTTAGCATCACATTTTTTAATATTAATACAATAACCATCTTCTCCCCGAAAAAACATCAAAGGGTACTGAAGAGCATCGTATGCACGATGAATTTCACTAATTCGTACCAATTTATTATCTCTACTATGAATGATAATATCTCTTTTCTCGAAATCTTGTCCAACAATAAGGACAGCAACTTCTTTATTTTGAGGGATATTGTAACGACCTTTATGTCCTTGAAAAGGTTTTTTATACGCATTAATAATAATTTGAAACTCTTTTTGATCTTTAGGAACTAAATCTACAGCGGCCTTGAAATCAATAACGTATCGATTGTACTTGCTTAACGCCTTTTGTAGTTGACTAATTAGTCTATAGTTATCTTTCGATATTGACTCATCATTTAATTTAGAGTAAAATTCATTAATACTTGGTAGATTTTTATCATCAAGTCGTTGCATGCTATTTATGTATTCATATAGAAATACACCTTTTCGCGTAACCAAACGAAACTGTTTAAGATTTGCGTAATGTTGTCGCGTAATAATTTTATCATCATCAGTCAAGTATGATGCTAATTTCTCAATACTCGTTGCCATGAAACGAAAAGAATCTATGAATCTAAAATGAATGTCTGTATTGTCAACTTCCTGCTGGATAGAAATATATTTTTCTTTGTTCACGGGCAATAACTTTGTTTGTTTTTTTTTTTTCTTAATGCTAATAACAATGATTTGATGAAAAAATGGGCATCATACCCAGAAAGATTGTGAAAAATAACTGGAATAATATGTGTTTGTTAAAAATTTATGTTGCACCGATTGTGGGCTGGCCCGCGATATTTACCAGTGAAGTGACAATGATCGCGACATCTTTGTTCATTAGTAATTGGTTTTCCACAAATGTGGCAATCTTCCGTGTTATGTCTTCCCCATTCTTCTTCAGTAAGATTAGGCATTGGACGCGGATTTTTATGATAATCATTGACTTCTTGGGCCAAAACGCGTAACTGTTCCACAAACCAATCAATACATTGTGCTGAGCGATTGATTTTAAATCTTGAGAGATGCATCGTAGCTGCATTTAGTGTAAAATGCAACACTATATGGCACATGCTTTTGTTTATCATCAACTTCTGGTTCGATTATGCACTCAAGCATATACAACAAAATTTACAGGGTCTTGATATTTATAGTTTCTAAATTGTAAAATCCGATCTTTTTCGTTAGGGAATGACATTCTAACTGTATTTGAACGATGAATTTCACTAATTCGTACCAATTTATTATCTCTACTATGAATGATAATATCTCTTTTCTCGAAATCTTGTCCAACAATAAGGACAGCAACTTTTTTATTTTGAGGGATATTGTAACGACCTTTATGTCCTTGAAAAGGTTTTTTATCCGCATTAATAATAATTTGAAACTCTTCTTGATCTTTAGGAACTAAATCTACAGCGGCCTTGAAATCAATAACGTATCGATTGTACTTGTGTAACGCCTTTTGTAGTTGACTAATTAATTCTGGCTTAACACCAGGGAAAATTCCACAACGGATGTCTCGTTCACGGTTGTCGTCACCAAGAAAGTATAATTGTAAAAACGATGGTGGTTGATCAGACTTAGCCAAAAGGCTACCTATCCGATGATATACTTGTCCTTGAACTTTAAATGTTGGCATAAACTTTCACTCCTTTACTTTCTTTGCTCCGAATGATGTCATTTGGAAACATCCATTGTATTTACGAACTGAAGAAAGAAAATGTTCAGAAAGTTGATCCTTATGGGTGATAAGACTTTTTAAAGGTTCAGGGTAAGCCCTCATAGTCTGGAGTTTGATTTGACCACTGCTGCAGCACATCCCTGGAGCTTTATCTTTCCATTTTAAAGCATGACACCAAGAACAGGGTGAACGTTTTCCGATATTGATAGTTTTATCATTTAAATAATCAATATTTGTTTGGTAATTAAATCCTGATAGATTTTTATAAGTCCAAAGTAGCAATTGAACTTGAGACCTCTTTTGGTTATGTTTCATTACGGCTGTCTGATTAATATGTGGATTTTTGGAAGCATATTTTCTTACAGCCCTTCTATTAACATCAGGATTAATTTTTTTATACTTAGAATTAGATTTTCTGAGTTGTTTACTTCTAATTCTATTTGTAAATCGTTTTCTTCTTTTCTTCCCGCCTTTTGATTCAATGTTGATTTCATCATTACATTCCGATTCCGTTTTACTTGATAAATTAATACTAATGCTTGACAGCGGTTTCATAACTTGTACTGAGACAGTTTCTTAAATGTTGATTTCATCATTACATTCCGATTCCGTTTTACTTGATAAATTAATACTAATGCTTGACAGCGGTTTCATAACTTGTACTGAGACAGTTTCTTGGTTTTTTTGAACACTATCATCACTCTGTGAATTTAAACCTAATGAATTTATTTCATGTATTATTGTAGGTAGGAAAACTTCCATTGACACATTTTCCTGAGTATAACACTGTAACACTGACACATTTTTACTTTCATGTTGCACTTTAATATGACTAAGACAAACGTTATTAAAAACTTCCATTGACACATTTTCCTGAGTATAACACTGTAACACTGACACATTTTTACTTTCATGTTGCACTTTAATATGACTAAGACAAACGTTATTATCATTTTCATATTCATTGAAATCTAAATAAAGGTCATAATGACCCTTATTAAAATGCCCCGTGAAACGTAGTCTTTTGATTCCCTCGATAGCTTCACCGACGGAGGCTGAAAGGCAGCCATTTTGATACACTTGAAATTGATACGGAAAAAGTTCAGCAGCCGCCATAATTTCACAAAGAGATCCATAAGTGTTCGGTTTAGACATATCAGTAAAATACGAAACTACATCGTCATAAGAGGCGCCAGATATTGTTTGACTGTAGCATTGAAACCGTTCCCAGTTTCTAGACACGTGACTAATAGTAATTTTTCTTATGATAGAAGTCATCGATACATTGCCGTACAACAATTGTGATAAAGAAGTAAATAAGCACGCTCCATCGCGGGGAATTTCAAGAACTCTGAAAGGAGTATTTACTCCATCTATCAAAATGTATTCTGTATCCATTATAATGAATAAAAAATGAAAATCAATTATAAAAATTTAATACGGAGTGAAAGTTAGAAAGTATTAATATAAAAAAAATAACTTTAATAAATAACAGCCAAAAAATGATTATAAATATCAAATTCAAATAACTTTTAGATTATTTTTTAAAAAATAAAAATTTTGATAAAAAACAATTGACAAATATTTATGAAAATTAAATTAAATTAAAAAATTATTTTTTTTTTGTAAAACTATTAAATTATTTTTTATATTTTTATGTTTTGATGAATGAAAGAATAAAAATAGTGACGATAATGAATTTCAATTGAATCTTAAATCACTTTCTTTAAAAAAAATAACTTTAATAGTTAGAGAAATGAAAAATATTTATGAAAATTAAATATTTAATTTCCACTAAAAGTGAACGATGAAATTATGAATATTAAATTCAATTAAATTGAATATTTAATTATTTTTTTTTTTTCACAAAACTATTGAATTGTATTTTTATTTTTTTTTTTATATTTTGTTCATTTTTTATGTTTTTTATGCTGAGACAAGGCGGGTTCAAATTCTCCCGCCCTGTCTTGAGGTGACCGTCCCTGGGGCGATTCAATTTCCCCGGGGAGAGTCCCTCAGAGCATTACGCCCCTGTCCGTCACGAAAAAGACGGTGCGCGCGCGCGCACAGGACGAACACTTGTGGACTGACACGCGACAGCGATTGACGTAAAATTTGCCTCTCGTGAAATCTATCAAGAGAAGTCCCATAAAACGGAGGCCAAGAGTTGCCTGGAGTGACTCAGAGTGTGTAGAAGAGTTTCGACAATCCTGTTGAGTGCCGGGGAAAATCCTGATTGACGACCGAAGAGAAAAACTCAGATACGACTTACGTTCGGTGTGCTCGTAGTGTAGAAGAGTTTCGACAATCCTGTTGAGTGCCGGGGAAAATCCTGATTGACGACCGAAGAGAAAAACTCAGATACGACTTACGTTCGGTGTGCTCGTCGCCAAATCTTGGTCCGACGGCCCAAGCGACAACGTGTTCGTCTGCGTTGAGCACGCTCAGCCATCTTGGGCACTCTACTCCACCGAGTATCCTGTGATAACACCAGAGACGAAAACACCAGGACACGAGTGGCTCATCGAACTCTGAGATAATTCCCCGCACCACGAGGTCACACGAGGTCGCAGAGAGGAATTCACCGAGATATCAACGTCATCCCCGCAACCCAGCCAGGTCAACTCCCGTCAATTTGCATATTCTCGACGCATTGTAAGTCACCTTACCTCTACAACGAGTATCTCACGCCACATTTAATTAATTAAATAAATAAATTTTCAAGCCCTTCTAGCCAAATAGTCATTCAACGAAATATAACTGTTCGAGTCATTTTATTCATAATGAATTTACCTTCCCTATATTTTTCTCCAGCCAGGGCCAAGTAAGTACCGAATAAAATACAAATTATATTCCAAAATTTAACCCACTGGTTTCAATGCTTTTATATTTTTTTTATGTATAAAAGATAGAAAATAGTAACCATAATTTAATTCAATGAAATCTCAAATTATTTCCAATTTAATTCGATTTTTAAGTATTTCCTTCGAAGATGAGAAAATTATCACAATAAAATTGAATAAAAACTCACCAATTATAGATGTCGACCGAAATGAACGGAAATAATAAACATTTAATAAAAACTTACCAACTTTAATTAGGAATTGATTTTTTTTTATTTTTTTTGAAGTAATCTCTTTATTAGATGAATGATCCAAATTAAGGTAAATGTACCTAATTACGGCATGTTAAGGATATCTCTCAGAGTATTATTTTTTTTTATTGATTACGGCATAAAAATGGATCATAATAATTTTTTTTCTGATAATCAGCTTATCTAGTTTACGATTTTCATGATGAGTTAATAATATTTTTTTTTATTGATTACGGCATAAAAATGGATCATAATAATTTTTTTTCTGATAATCAGCTTATCTAGTTTACGATTTTCATGATGAGTTAATAATTTAAGCAAAAATAATATTTTTTTAACAACAAATTTAGTCTTTCTGCAAATGCTGGTAATTCCGTTCTATGAAATATGGCGCTGTCAATTTTAGGCCAATTTTATATGTTGAAATGAACCAGCACTATTGACATTTAACCAGAGATCTATTATTCTTATAAGATAATATCATGAACATATACGTTTATTGAATAAAATTTAATCGTACATTTTTTAACTTGATTGTATTTACGCTCGTTTGTATATAATTTTAAGGCGTTTTTACTGCCATTTTTGATGTTAAAGCTTTGATTTTCAAAAATCGTACATTTTTTAACTTGATTGTATTTACGCTCGTTTGTATATAATTTTAAGGCGTTTTTACTGCCATTTTTGATGTTAAAGCTTTGATTTTCAACATTTAGTACAGCTGCAACTTGATTGTATTTACGCTCGTTTGTATATAATTTTAAGGCGTTTTTACTGCCATTTTTGATGTTAAAGCTTTGATTTTCAACATTTAGTACAGCTGCCAGTGGTTCTATGTTGTTCTTTTAATTTTAAAAATTATAATGAAAGTCATAAATGACAATGTATTGAAAAAATCAATAAACAACCGAATTTTATCACTTTGACATGACTGACCCGTAATTAGGTTCCCCATTAGAACCTAATTCCGGCCTATGTCATGGAATTGAAAAAATCAATAAACAACCGAATTTTATCACTTTGACATGACTGACCCGTAATTAGGTTCCCCATTAGAACCTAATTCCGGCCTATGTCATGGAATACAGATCGTAACTATTTACTCTTAAATTATTAATTATATCCAGTTAAAAAACTATAGGCCAGAAATAGCTCATTCACTTCTTTATTATTTTATTTAATGAAAAAAATATCGAGATATTATAACCGTGTTTGAATTCGACGACAATTAAAATATTCGAGACGCGACAAATTTCCTATTTCCGTGCTACGAACGTAATAACGTACATCGCATAAAATTATGTGAACGTAATTCCGTGTGTTAAAAAATTAAGTTTCACGTTTAAAAAAATCGAATTGAGACCTCAACAATATTTGAAATTATAAGAATAACTGTTGACGAATCCTAAAATCGATACTTCATTCAATCCACAGTGATATTATATTTTTTATGGCCTTACGAAAATCTGCCGTTGTAGTTACACTTAACCACATTGCTCCAAATAACGTTCGACGGTCAACTGTCGACTAAAGTCATTTGTAGTAACAACAAATATCCACCTAATGATTTGAAGATCGAAGTTATCGGTAAAATAAACCCTAAACTTCAAGTCAAAATTGTGTTTTCATTCTAAGATATGATATTTTACTTATTTTAATAATTAAAAAAGAATAGCACGGAATAACGTACTACGCCGTAATTGGGTACATTTACCTTATATAAATTTGAATGAATTTTTTTTGAGACTATTAAATAATGTCAATAAATGTTGACATTTATTATTTCTAACCAATGAATGTTGTCATGATAAATACTCATTTGTTTTCAGCCAACTTCAATACCTTTACGATTGTTATTATTATTATTTAATATTTAAATTATTTTTTTTTAATAAAAATAATAAGAATAAATGAATGTGGGGTGGGGAAAGTAGGGGTGGAGAAAGTGGGGGTGGAGAAAGTGGGGGCGGAGAAAGTGGGGGTGGGGGTAAGAAATGAAAATCCAGTTTGGATAGAGTTTTCGGGAAATCCGTTCTTAGTGGGCGTCTACGTCACAAAAGAAGGTACTATGTTGAATTTCAAGTCAATCGGTCGGGTAGTTTTAGAGATTCGGTGATGAGTGAGTGGTAAATCGCTTATATGTATATAGATATAAAATTGATGGAAGAGAATAAAAAAATATAGTTTTTCGAGCTCATAATGTGGGTGTGACTAGAGAATAGATAGAGGCAGGATTTTTTTCCATGTGCATGTAACCATGATATAATTATTTTTATAGCAGGAAAATTTTTTAATGCACCACATAATTGACATGATTATTTATTTTTTATCTACTTGGATCAACAGCGAAGTCATTATTCTGTTTGTGAGCAATATTTTGCACATTAATTGGTTCAAAATAGAGGTATTTTGTTGAGCTATTTTTATTGTGTACTTTGATAATATGCAATCGAAAAAAAAGTCATTAGTTGGATATCTTTCTCTTGGATATCTTTCTCTTGGATATCTCAAGGTTTTACAGGTACCGGTTCTCGATGTTTGTAATTGGGCTAGTTGCTTTGCAATAACTCTAGGGGAACTATGCAGATAATAGAAATGATTATTCGGGATAAATTTTGAGAGATTAAATTTACTACAAAAAAAAAAAAAATAAAAAAAATAGATGAATTTTTTCTATCTAGTGGTTGTTAAGATATTGAATTAAAAAAAAAAAGTTACAAATATTATTAATTTCATAAGATTTTTTATTGTATGATTATTTATCTATAGCTATTATTTATCTTTAGCTATATAATCTATTACTACTACTATTCATCTGGCCATGAGTTTTCATTTGGTGAAAAAAATATTATTAATGAATTTTTTATTTGCATTGAATTTTTTTGCATTGCATAGTCGTGGACGGAGAAAAAATTTTCTAATAAAAATTCAGAAAAAGTTTAATTGTCGGTAGTATGAGTAAATGATAATAAAATGAGTATGCAAAGTTTTCAAAACATATTTGGAAATATTATGGAAATAATATTTATATGTTGATGCACAAATACCCCCGCTATCTTCTTATGGAATCCCTTTGAGCAGATGGCTGATTTTCGATAGATAAATTTCCAAGAGCTGTAGCGTCGACACTTCTTCCCTCGTCATTGTTTGTTGCTGCCGAAAATCTATTTTGGAGCTCTATTACTTCCGATCCGTCGGAGTAGTGTGATGAGGTGCTTGAACTATCCTCTATCTATATGGAGAGCCCATAATCATGAGGAAAAATATTCGGAATAATTAAAATTAATTATATTGAGAATTAAAATTAATTATATTACATTAAAAATATTGAGGAATAATTTAATTATATCACAAAATAACAAAATTTCGACGTACGTCAGATGCTAGTGTACGAGCTCTCTGGAGAATACAATCCGAGATTCAACTGAATTAAAGCATGACTAGGTAAATTAGGCAAATGATACTCACTCATTATCACTCATTGTTACTTTTGACCACAAATACACTGTAAACTTTGTCGCGAAATGCAGCATAAAATGCACTCGACTGTTTGTGATAAAATCGAGACCTATCGTCAAGAGATGCGGGAGCTCTGTGGAGTGCGTCGACTCGCTTGGAGAAAACCAAATGCCGATCGACGTCGAATGCTGCGGAATATTGGAGGCCGATGCGCGGTTCCCGTACAACATATTTTAATACATCCAGAACAATATAAGCCAACAACTCTTTACGAAATCTCACTCCTATTTATTTTAGGACGTGCGTCGTTGCCGATGTGCGTCGAGCTGTGGCCTATTCCGCAAGGAGAAACATCGACTCCGCCAATAGTTGCGGAGTGTACGAATTAAGGTTACAAATTAAGTTATGTAGGAGTTTGCGTGTCACAAAGTGAACTGACGTATCCTTTATGGCGTGTTTAAGTCCACACTAAAAGGGTGTACAAATAACAGTAAATATTTTGTTGTACGTCCTTTCAACATGGACCCGTTTATTACGATTTAAAGGATACGCCCCTTAACCTTTTTGACACGGGATTAAAAAAAAAAACTCACATTTTCGCCGTTTCGCTCCTCCAGATTTCGTCCACTACGCAGCTGCCGGTATGGAAAGTCTGCGCCAGCGCGACCCCTGTCGGCACTCCGTCGTCGCAAACTAGTTTTCTACCTCTCATTTAATAAGCTTCCGTTGCTGACTGGTCTCCTAGTTTCGATGTCCATCGGATCTGACATTTTTATTATTTGCCCCTTGGGACTGATCGGCACGCCGATGTTTATTTTTAGAGTCACTACCGGAGTGCCGCCGCCTATAGGCATGACCGTTGCGGATTTATGGCCATTTCTCAGGTTGAGTTGCGATTTGGGCATGTTATGACATGCGGGCAATTGCCCTGAAATGAATCTCTACCAAGTCGGGATTCCTACGATGAGAAAGTCTACCACCACAGCTTCTACCAGTTCGAATGCTACCCGGTCAAAAGACTGCCAATTGCAAATCCTACCGGGCAATATGTCTATCAGATTTATTTACTACCGGGATAATTTTTATCGTTATTACGTATCTGATGTATACAGAAATATTTTCCAATTAATGGGAATCAAAAGCCAAGGGGGCATTGCATATGAATATTTTTCCAATTTACAACCTAAAAAATTTTTTTTCTTACATTGTTTTCGGCATCACGCGGGGTGACATTTGTCCAAGGACATCCCCGTTTATCTCCTCGTTCAGATCTGACTACCGGTTGCGGTTGGAGATTTGTTGCCTGCAGTCTTTCAATTTGATCCTTTAACGTTTGATTTTTCACCATTAGAGAATTAATCTCGATAGCTTCTATATAGGTCTGTTTTATTTTTTTGTATTCCCTCATCAATACTGGGTAGTTCACTTATCTGAAATAAATTTTTGAACACAATACAATAACGTCTTTAGGAAATTTATATAAACTATTTGATATTATTTGATTTTTTTCGAATACCGATTCGTCTGCCTGCGTCTTATTAACTGGCGTGTCGACTGCTTCTATCGTGTCTCTTCCGACAACTGAATCACTCGTTCTTTCGTTTACCGGGCTCGAGTGTCGCACCGGCGTGCTATAGTTTCCCATAGAATTTTCAATGGCGACTTCATCTGAGCTATGCTACAAAACAGAAAAATAACGTTCATATATCACATGCTAGAATTCTACATAAAAATCTACGAACGATAAACAGCATTTATACATACAACGATGATGCTGGGGTCTTCATAATCAAGCTCTCTGCAGTTGTTCAGAGAATCGATATTTTCGTTTACCTCTCGCTGAAAATAAGAAAATTTGTTCCACATAACTAAGATATCCAACTAATCTAATAATTTTCGAATCGTGTGAACAATAGAACATACTCTCATACGCAATACTGCTCGTTTGTATTGAAGCGGAGGCGTTGATTGCGACACATTCGTTGAATTCGGCGCAAGAGAAAGTGGGGGTGGGGGTAAGAAATGAAAATCCAGTTTGGATAGAGTTTTCGGGAAATCCGTTCTTAGTGGGCGTCTACGTCACAAAAGAAGGTACTATGTTGAATTTCAAGTCAATCGGTAGGGTAGTTTTAGAGATTCGGTGATGAGTGAGTGGTAAATCGCTTATATGTATATAGAAAATGAAATAAAAATAAATGTTATATACATAATTTAGATATTAAGAAAAAATGTCAAATTTTCAAAAATTAACAAAATTTTTTTTTTTCGTAAAAATTACTTCTTTATCCAAATAAGTCCGATCTATTGATTTTTAGGAATTATGTAGTTTACCTACAAGCTTTACGTGCAATTATAATGACTGGGATTAATGATTAATACAGTTAATTCTTAATGATTTCGAAAATAATGCAACAATTATTTATTTATTTTCTCTCTGACGCTTACATATTTTACTAATTTTGTGTTCATTTGAGTTTGAAAAGTTTTTAACTATCAAACAACCATTTTTATCTGGAATTACACAGTGTAATTGATGAGTGCCTACAATTTGTTTGGTTTTTGAAAATCGTTCTTTTAAATCATTTGCTGCTCCTTCATAATCTTCAATGGGTGAAAACTTGACTATAATATTTGGCAAAATATCCGGATCAGATGCCCATTCAAAAAATCCGATAGGCGTTGTTACTTGCTTATCAACTGCAAGTTGGAGACTCGCTCTTGCTGCAAATCGTTTGAGGATGCCTCTAATCCCATCACACGGCCCTTTACCATGAGCAGTTGCAAAAAAATGCCATTCAGCAGGAATATCAAAATCCTCTTCATGATAGTATAAATTTAGAAAATTTTTGAAATTTTTGAACTGTTGAGGAGCCCCATCAGAAAAATAATAAATTTTATTGCAGCGTTCAGGAAGGTCTTTTATATAATCGGTTATTAATTTGATGAAAACATGAACAGCTCCAGCATCGTGATTATTACAGTCTGAAATAATCGCTAAACTCTTGTGTTCAAGTTTGTCATTTACTTTATAGTAAATAACCACCGGAAAAACAGTGGCCTGGTCATTATTCCAGTGAAAACCAGATGCTGCGTTCTGCACTACAAACGCATAATTTTCTGCAAAATCACAAATGACAACAAATTCATTTGGTTGCTTGTATGTTTCTTTCAATGTTTTTAAAAATTTTGCTTGTTCCTTAGCGACGAATGAGTGAGGAAGAAGAGTCTTTAATTCGCCACAAGAATTTTCGACAAATTCCTCTGCTGGCTTAATAAAAGTTTCTAAACTACATCTTGGTTTTGATATCCAATACTTATACGTAATATTTTCGATTTCTAGGTCCTCAAAACATTTCAATAAATTGTTACTCAACTCATCTGCCCCTGGACAGTTCTTACATCCACCCAAATAACATTGATACGATGTAGTCTTACAAATAATCATATTCAAGCAATCACTGTAGTGTTTCATCGGATTTTCTGTATTTCTTGTTGAAGAGTAAACATTTGCACCTAAAATGAAAGGACATAAGTGAACTAAAAATTCATGCATTTATAATTATTAACTAGTTTGATAATTACGAAGTATCATCAATTTAACGTTTTGATGGATCGTACATACACATATGGTATGTGCTCCACTTGCTCCAGCTACTAATATACAATGTTTTGGTGGCAAAGAAGCAAATTTGGAAAATCCAATTTTTTCTGTAGGGTTAGTTTCACGGAAACATTGGTACAGTTCTTTTAAATTAGATAAAATGAGTCGTTTTTGGACGTGGATTCGATTACCATCATCACTCCGAATCGAAACAAAGTCTTTCATACCGGGCATCGGCGCACTATACTCATCATCGTTGTAAAAATTCTCAACTTTTAATTTCACTTGATTAGTAATTGTTTTCCCTATGATAAAAAAAATGTTAAGTAATTAAGTTTTTAGTTGGTTTTGATTTTATGCTATACATACCTAATTTTGACTCAGGTGTTGCTAGTATACCTTTTTCTTCAACCAAATTTTTAGCCACCCTTGACCAATGTCTCGATGTATTCATAACTTCACAGATATGTCTTTCACTCCAATTTTCAGCTAACAATGTTAAAATTTGTATTTTTACAGATTTTTTTGTGTCTTTATCCTTGAATTTCTCGTGTAACATTTCAATTAAGAGCGAAAATTTGCAGCATCATCATCGATCGACTCTTTATCGGTTGAAGTGAGTAAATTTTTTTTCAAGCTGTCAGATATTCGATTTATTTTGTTGTTTAGAAATTGATTATTATTCAATTTTCTGATGGTATTGGTGATTGATTTAACGGTTGTAGGGCTTGGTTTATTATGGGTAGTTGAGTTGCAGCGCTAACCTGGGATTCAGATGTTGACTGAGCACCTTGGGGTTCGCTACTGAAGGACAAAGAACCTTAAAAATATAACAAAACATATAGTTGCTAGAAAACTATTGGAGTATGAATAATTAAATAACTTACGGAATGATGTAGATAACGGGAGATCTGTGGCAGTTGTATTGCTATCATTGTCGGACTGATCATTAGATTCATTACTGTCACTAGAGGTATTGCCGTCACAATCATTTACATCAAGATTATTGGTTTGTTGATTAACTAATTTGGAAGCTTTTTTTCGACACGAACTACATAGTAAACTACAATCACGTAAACTTAACAATAATTTCACACTATCAGTCGCATGACGTAAACCACTTATTTTATAATGTGGTTTTAAATTGAATGGATTACAACACCGAGAGATTTGCGTTTTTGACTCCATGATGTTTAGATAAATTTATTTTATCAAATAGAGATTTTAATATTATTTAAATAATTGATCCTTCAAGAAAGATTAAAACAGAAAAGTGTGTGTAAAGAAGAGGAATAATTTTTTTATTTAACGAATGCACCGACTAGAATCTTCCATTAAACAATAGATTGCACAACAGATTTATAGGTTATAGTTAACATATTAAACTGCAAAAGCTTCACTTACAAATGAAATCATACTACCGTATAACATCTGCTTAATTGATTATGGGTAAGTCTATTATTATCATACTCTAGATTATCGATCGAATTGATGTATTAAAATTTGAATCGTAGGCAGCATAATCGCAGACTAAGCTCATTAGTGGACAATAAATACCTTAAAATCGATGAATAGGACTTATTTAGTTAAAGAAGTAATTTTTACGAAAAAACAAAGTTTGGTAATTTTTGAAAATTTGACATTTTTTCTCAATTAAAAAAAAAATAATAAAAAAATTCGGCCCATTCCGGGCTGCACGGAAATAGTTGTCAAATTAATTGAAGTTTTTTTTTAAAAATAAAAAAAAAAACTCGACGTGATTTGAAAAAATCACGATTTTTTTTCGAAAAATCCGATTATTTCGTTGAATTTAACGTATTTAATTTTTTTTGTGTATTTTTTCAGAAATTTCATTCAAAAACAAAAATTAAAAAAAAAAGAGGTACCCAAAAGTCAATGTCAAAAAAAGTTATGGCTATTTGAAAAGAGAAGAGCCATTTTTTTAAAAAATTCATAACTCTTTTTGGGTTGGTCAAAAAAATTTGAAAAAATTCTGAAAAATGTTTTTCGAATGGTAGAAAATAATGAAAAAGTTTCAGCAAAATCTAAAGGGGTCGAGTTCAAAAGTGGTCGATTTGATATGGAATACCCCATGTATTTCTATGTTTTTTTTTATATTTTCTGATATAGGTGTGATGATGGATTTGTAGAAGAGAAATTGCCTGCTCGAAATTGTCTTATATTTTACTATTATCATTATATGAAGAATATTAATAAGCTGAGCTCGAGCATTTAGTGATGAAATTTTGTATAGTCTATGATAATAACTGATCAACTGAGTCATTGTTCGTTGCACTCAATTACTACCCATTTTCACTTTTGAAAATGATCGGAAATTGAGAATTCGTCGCTCATGTTATTTAAAATCGAAAATAAATTTTTTTCAATAAGTATTTCATGTTCATGAGATAATTGTCTTTCTCCGACAAAATGTTGCGATAAAAATTAATAGAAATATTCAGAAGAATTGAAGTTTTATAGATATTCACGACTTGCAGGCTCCTTTGAGTTATACAATTAGTAAACTACGTTCTCACTATATAGTAAATAAAACGCGGAGTATCAAATCATAGTTCTAAAATTAACATTATTACATTTTTATACATACAATATCATTCAAATTTCGAATATCAAGTCAAAAGTATTGATGATAAATACGACTCTTGCTGTATCCGATTGAAAAAAATCACAGCCATTCAAAGCGAAAAACATTGACCAACGTTTCATAGAATAGCTATAAAAGCTTTGTGGTACACCTATCCATTGAAATAATTCACTAACACTAACCATTGATTCTCTATACTTCAGCGTATCTTCGAATTACCTATGAGAATCAATGATAAATAATAAAAAATAAATTGTACAATTTTTCCATTATTAAAAAAAGGATTTTTAACGAATTTACAAGAACAAAAATCCAATTTAGATGTTTCACACTAAATATCAAAAAAATTATATTTTAAACCCAACAAAGAATGGAAAATATCTTGAAACGAATTAGATAAGATATTGTGAAGATAAAAAATCTGAGATAAAAAAATAAATTCTTAATTTTTTAATGAGAAGTGAACTTTTACTTTGAAAATATATTTTTCTTGGTTGTTAAAAAAAACTAATTGTAAAGATATCGCCCTGTTATGTCATCAACAAAGATAAAGAAGTCTTCAGAAGTTTTTTCTTAAGCTAGATTATTGAATATTTAACTCCTAAATTATGTCTGGAAATGTCATAAAAAAAAGAAATGCACAAAAAAATCAACGACTTATTTTAAATTACTAAGAGATTAAATGTAAGATAAAAAATAATCACTATATCAATGATTTCTTTGACGCTTGTTAGAGCCAAAAAATTTTTCAAATATTTTTGTTTTGCCATTCACCGACCAATTCAGATTTCTGTTTTCGTCGTCAAAAAGTTTAATGACTGCCATTGAATCAGTTATAAAACATAGCTCATCATTTTCTGTAGTGATGGAAAATGATTTTCGGTGGAAAAGTATTCATTTGTAGAATATAGTCAATCGTCTCACTCAATTTCAGCACCGAACCAGTCACCATCACAAGGTTGCGTCTGGGAAAATCATTTTTGGAGTAAAAATTTACGGTTACAAACATTTCGAATTCTTCATCAGTAATTGACGAAAAAGCTTTAGATCGTCCGAGGTTTTCAGACTTTTTCATGTCCGTAAATTTGATTTTGATATACGCAGAAATGCCTTAAAAATATTATGAGAAAACGTGTTGATTATTTATATATTTAGAAGTTACTATATTGTTAGATTTAATATTTTTAAAAACGAAAAAAAATGTTTTAATAGAAATCGCGTGATAAAAATAGATTTTTCAAGTGAAAACTTCTTTAGGGACGTTGTGCACTTTCCACAGATGGGGGAAAAATAGCCAAACTCGCGTCAGATCAGGAATGCTGATCGAAAAAGCGTAAGACGGAGAGTGGTGGGAGAAATGACCGCTGGAGGGGCGCCAGAGAGAAAGTGAAATGCCCTCTCTTTCTATCGCGCGGCGAACATCTAGCTGTTTTGTCTAGCTGTTTTGTTCGAGTGGTGCAGGGCGCTTGCGCGAGTGTGCAGGAACAATAGATAAATATTGTATTTAACAATAAATGATCACACTTTTATACTGATGAATAAATCAATTCGTCCGGAAAAATTCCCTAACCATTCCAATCTTCGAAAATGCACAACGTTACTGTTTAAGTTTTCACTTCTACTGGCACTCCCGGAGTGCTACCCGTAATTTTTTACTAAGAGATGTATTAAAGAACAACATTTGATTTAAACAACGTTACTGTTTAAGTTTTCACTTCTACTGGCACTCCCGGAGTGCTACCCGTAATTTTTTACTAAGAGATGTATTAAAGAACAACATTTGATTTAAAAAGGGAGAATACTTATGATAAAAAATTGATATAGTTCAGATTAATAATGGGAAAAAAGGTTTTAAGAACACAAATTGAGTTAAACTCAATAGTCAATAGATATTCTAACGAGGCAGCGCTATATTTATTATTACTCGAATTATTGCTTAAAAAATTTTTTTCTTTGTTTTTATAGATAATTCACATTGAAAATGCGAAAAGTATGTACAGCAGTAGTTATAATCACGGAAACTATTTTGGCGCTGAGTTATTTTTTCAGGCATTTACAACGATCGAAAATTTCGGAAAAATGGATAAATCAAAATATTTAATTGAAGACATCAACCGTGATCAGTTTTCAAACATTGAACGCGATTTCCGATGCTAAATTGCCAATAAAATTCCGTAGTGAGTATTTTTTTATATAAATTTAATTTTCTTTAACATTGTAGACTTGTTTCTTATTTAGCTAGTTGTAAACAAAAGATACGGCTATATACACGGAGCGAACAGTAACTGACCTCAGCTGTCTAGTGATAGGTGAGCTGGCGAAAAATGAAACGTGTATTCAACACTCTGCACGAGATGTGGATGAACAAAGATTTTACTTTGAAGTCAACGCCACTCCGAAGTAATTATGAGTGAGTACTATTTTCCAATAATTTTTTCTATTTATTTATTTATTTTCAAATATTGACCAAACTCGACGAGTAGTGCTTTTTTTGAGGCTAGCCACTCCGTTGATCATTCAAAAAATACATTCAATACATCAAATGGACATACTAAACTCATCAATTCCATGATCCCTTATCCTTTGATTCAGATTCCAACTAATCCCTCATATAGATCGAGCGATTTAAGCACGTGAACTCTGAGCGAGTGCACTATTTTTTCAACGAGCAGTACCACGACCAGAGCAGTCAGGGACACATTTTGATCAGATAGACACATTTTGAAAAACAACGAGCAGTACCACGACCATAACAATCAGGAGGATATTTTTAAGAACATTTTTAAAAATATTTTGAAGAACACTGAGCAGTATCGCGACCAAAACAGGTGGGAGGATATTTTCAAGAACATTTTGAAGAACAACGAGCAGTATCACGACCAGAGCAGTTAGAAGGATACTTAAGAAGACATTTCTAAGAACGTTTTACAGAACAACGAGCAGTACCACGACCAAAACACTAAGGAGGATATTTAAAAGGAGATTTTTAAGAACATTACTGAGAAAAACGAGTAGTACGACGACAAAGATACTCAAGAGAACATTTTGAAGAGCTTTACCGAGAAGTACGAGCAGAATTCCTGAAGAAAAACGCTTCAGAGCACTTTTTCAGGTTGTTTGTAGTCGTTAGTGCTGTAAATCAATTATTCAACTGACTTTTTTACGTATTTAGGTACATTGGGGCGAACAGGATAGCCGGACGGGGATTACTCTAAACAGTGCCGAGAACAACGAGCATTATGCCGAGAAAAAAATACTGCCAAGAACTTTTCTAAAATGTTTGTATCGTATTTGTATTGTCTTATCCAAAAATATAATTTAAAAATTTGTGAGGTCGAGATCTTAGAAATCCCGAAGTGATGAACTGAAAAACTATGAGATGGCAAAACGAATTTTAAAGAGTAGTATCATTATGGAGGAATTGAAAACAATGACCCGAACTGGAAAAGGAAGTACAAAACGCATACCACAAGATATTCTGGATGCTGTTTTTAGTTAGTTTTCGAAAAACATGCTTTCTAATACTTCAACGCATCCATAATGACATACATTTTATTTTCGTAGAGTACGTAGTTCAAAATTGTAACGTGAAGATTACCAAAAGGGGAATTCAATACAAAAATAACAAAATTTCTAGCAAATCTGAGACAAGGAAAGTGAGATTTATGAAAATTGAGAACTAGCTAAATTGTTACCATATATAAATTGAAAAAAAAAAAAAAAAA
>MVJL01010109.1:0-15941 GCA_002156465.1 Macrocentrus cingulum
AAAAAAAAAAAAAAAATTACTCCAACTAAATGATTTATTATTGAATTTTCTATAAAAAGTGTTGAATTAATTTTTTTGAATTTTGCTTTAATTTTTGAGATATTAGGGATTTTTTGAAATTTTTATTTTTCCAAAATATCTCGAAAACAGGGTGAAATAAGAAAAAAATTTATTCTATATTTTTTATAGAAAATTAAATTTTTTATGAATTAATTTTCTTGTTATTTTTTATTATCTCGCTTAGTTATCGAATTATCGGTGAAAAATTATAAAAATACGACTATATTCTGCAAGAGTAAATTTGAGTTATTTATTAATTTATTAATTTTTTGGTCTTTATTTTTATTTATATTTTGGGGAGTTTAGTCAACACGTCTTTGTACTAGATTACTTTTACTCGTCTTGTCCCAACAATTTTGCCTGAAGAGTTTATTTGCGCCTGACCGTAGCAAGGCTACTCCACTTTCTACTTCGCGCCCTCAGCTTTTCTACATCGTGCTCGTTGAGGCATGTAGGATGGAATCGTATCTAAAAATAGTATGTCTAAGGTGGGCGTACGAGTGTGCGGTGATTCTCACGATGACATAATACATATATAGTTATGCTAAGAATTGAGTTTAGGGAGTGGAAAAATGTTCTGTCATTTTAAAGCGTAGATTACGTGACTAGAATGTCTCATAAACTCTTGTCACCACGTGAAGACACGAGTGTGCGAAGAGATCACAATGAGGGTAGGAAAAAAAACTTGGCAATAAAAAAGCTTGTTTAGAGCTTTAAAGCTCCCATAGCAAACACTTTTTTTGTTTTATACCTCGCGCCAGACAAATCTTCAACTTTACTTCAATATTTTCATGCTCTTTTTCTTGCTTAAAAAAAAATTTTTTCCTCAAGTGTCATACATAAATTATCTGTTTGCAGTTGCTAAGCTCAATCGTGGTTGTTGGAGGCACAAATGTAGCTGGGGCATTGACACATCACCCACGTGAATTGGCACAAAGACAAGCCTTTCTGGAAACTCGACAATGTGTCGAGGCTCGTTTAACAACTCAAAGAGAAAATCAGCAACAGGTATTCATATAAATTTTCTTTTAAACAAAAAAAAAATAGAAATTCTCATCATTAAAATTATTTTCTTTTGTTACACAATTTATTTTTTATTTTATATACACCGGCGATGAAGTTTTATTTTCTTTTATTCAACGGAACAAACTCACAGACTTTAATTATAATTTCATTAACTTATTTGTAATTGAAATTTTCTAAAGAACGTACTTTGCGACGTGAATTAAAGAATTCTACTATTGCCAAGCGAGAATTTAAAATTAAATTAATGTTGATCATCTTTTTTTATTGACTTGAAATGATAATTATTTTAGTAAAATTGAAATACCGCCAAAAAGAGAGTGATAAGGGGTTAAATTGAATTATTTCGAAAATAGCACTTTCTCATAATCACGTGAAATATATATTGCAAATGCAATTGATTATTTATTAGCTTGAATTTTGACTGTTGAGCCAATTGAATAAATGATTTCCGTACAATATAGTAATTTATACAATAAAATTGATTGCAAATATCGTGATTTAATATCAATTTATTGTGGTTATACATCATATCAAAAGTTTCAATATCAAAGAAATTGATTGAACTACTAAAAAATATAAATAATTATTCCACAAAAATAATAATATCTCAATTAGTATCCATAAAAGAAAAAAAAATGAGTTTTATCAGGTATAAAAAAAATTTTTTACTCTTTGAAAATACTTAAATAATATTTTTCCATTTTATAAAATAATAAAAAAGCCTTGAAAATAAAGTTAAAGGGTTATATCCAGTTGGAATTTTCAAGAAATTCTTTTTTTTTTTTTTCATCTTTAGAATTTTTGGAACATATACCAGCTCAATATTTTACAAATCATTAGTAACATTGTAAACTCAAACGTTACCACTATGAACACTAATACCTATTATTTTAATAAACAGCCAAACTTGTCTATAAAAAATTCGTAAAAAAAAAAAAAAACAATTTTCTTTCGGCTTCACAACTGGATAAAACCTCTTAAAATACGTTGAAAAATAATTCCAAAAAATATTTAGATACATTTTCTGACGTTTATATAATTGATAAATAAATTATTTTAGTATAATTCAAACAATATTATGACAGTAGTTACTGAATGACTTGATACTCAAGCAATATTTGTAGTAAGTCTGACTATTATCAAAGATAACTACTGCTGTCACTAACTTGTGTATTTGTAAACACACAATTATATCCAGTTCTAGATTGGGAAGCCTCGTCAATATTCACCGCAAATATCAATTTGTATTATTAGTAACTGCCTATCATAACCAAACCCCTTAATTGGGCAAATAGAATTCATATTAAAAACAATCGATAATTTCTACACCAAATTCCAAACACAATGTCGTACTTATGGAAATTTATTATGGAGAGTATAACAAATGAATTCTGCATACAATGCAGATTAGTCTCTATTTGAAATCAATGAGAAATTTCCAAAATATATATATCTATATTTTTATGATCAAGGTTATATATCCCTATCCATTAAACCCACAGTATATATAGATTCTCGAGTAAAAGCCGGATAATACTTGCCTATTGTCTGGATTGTCATCTAAAATTTTTGTTAACCAATTTACATTCAAGCGTGACCTTGCATATATTAAAAAATATCTCCAACTAATCCTTTATTAGAATTTTTTGCCTGTATGCATTAAACCTTTTTCTTCACTAGGCAGATAAACCAAGCATAAAATTATACTTTTTAATTATAATGACAAAAAGAATTTTTTTTTCATATAATAAAGGGTTTGGAAAAAAAAGCATCTAACAGAATTATAGTGTATTTGTTGAGTAATATATTCTATAACTTTTTCTAAATTTTAAACAATGTTAAATTAGTTTTAATTAAATTTTCATCGATGTAAAATAGTATATTAACAATTTTTAAAAATAATTTTCATAAAATTAAAGTTTAAATACAGAAAATTGTGTTTATTTTTAAATTATGACAGTTTAAATAATTTATTAATTAGTTATTTATGATTATGACCGATATAAAATTTTTTTTACGTCACTATATTATCTGTAAAAGTGTTGATGCTCTCACGATAACACTTGAAAGCTTGTAATAGAAGCTTGACAGCGTCTATCTGCATATACAGCCTTCATTATCGCAGTCGGAGCAGCAACGAGAGATGATCCCTTCAGCGGAGAGGGAATAATACACGGATCTAGACTGCGAGAGATGAGGAAAGAGAATTTTAAATGAATGAAGAGTTAATGGCGAGTTTCATGCAGAATCCAAGGGAATATTAACTTAATTTATCAGAGAATTCAGTTATTAAACATAAAAACAGTTGAAAATAATCTCACAATTAGTATAAATAACTAATATATATCTGATTATCATCTTTTAATACAAATAAAATTTTTTACATGATAAAGTTTAATTTATCATGTCAATTGTAATTTCGTGGTGTTAATATACCATTAGCATGCTAATGAAGTCAATTGGAAATTGTATACATAAAGAGTGAAGTCAAGCATAGACAATGCAAACTTGCCGTGTGATTGATTTGAATTCCAATCTTGCTTGCGACCAACAGATGAATATTTAATGAGCGCAATTATGTGTAATGTTTTGTAAAAATAATTTAGGACAGTTTAAAAAAATAAAAAATTTTTATGATTTGCAGGAAAGGCTGCTTCTCAGTGTTCTGCCACGTCATGTAGCAGTTGAGATGAAGGCTGATATTGCGGGGAAGCCAAAGGACACAATGTTCCACAAGATCTATATCCAGAGGCATGAAAATGTCAGGTATAAGCATTTGATTGAATTTTTTTTTAATTATAAAAATTTATAAGTAGAGTTGAAATGGATAAAGACAATAGACCCTTGAGGAGGAGGAGGAGTATGATTGTAAAATAATGTTGATTTTGCTGGGAAAATAATTGATCGCGTTGGATAATTAAATTTTTATCTTCGTAAAGGAACACTTAAGTGAATGAAGCTATCAATAATATATGTGATGCACGTCAATACAATTCCCCAAGGTTTTTCTTTCTTTTTTAGATAAACAGTCGTGAAAGAACTTGCCTTAAAGCAAATCTTGAATACAGCTATTTAATAAAAATTTTAATATAAATTCATAGTTGATTATAATTTAAAATCAATTTTAAACGTCAATTGAAATATTGTAAAAAAAGAATTGATAGTGAGTTATAATGGTGAAAAAAAAATTTTTTTTTTCATCAAAAATTAAGTGATAATTTTTTAGATATTTATTAATGTTTTTTATGATTTAATTAAATGTTGTAAATTTGTTTTAGTATTCTTTTTGCTGACATTTGTGGATTTACATCACTGTCAAATCAGTGCACAGCCGAAGAACTTGTACGTCTTCTTAACGAACTCTTTGCAAGGTTAGTAAGATTGCTATTTGCACCTTATTCCAAGTCGTTATTCGCCCCTAGGTGAAATCTACTCGAGTTGAAAGACCATATTAACTGCTGTAAAGCAGTGGTGCGAACTTCTATAGCATCACTGCAAACAGCTATAACTTTCTCAGAATTTTAATTTCAACAAATTTGCTGAACTATACCTAAAAATTAAATAAAATTAATTTAAATTATTTTTATTACTTAAAAGCTAAATAAAATTTATTTAATGCATGTTTTTTAACGTTGTAAAACTTGACTTTTTTTTTTTTAGCAATTTTTATAGTTAAATCTGCCGAAAATATAGTCAGTTGTATTATTATGAGTTTTATTCGTTAATAATTTTTATTTCATATTTAGAGGGTGGTCGATGACCTTTAAAATGCCGCGAGAGGGTTGTAAATTTTTTTGGGTGCTCTTTAGGCTCTAATACAACTATGAAAAAAAATATTATTGCGAAACACAACATTTAACACTATATTTCATCATTATTTCTCATAAATTTGACGTTTGGGGGTGTGCGATGGTTTTTAAAATGAGTTTAGGGAATTGCAAATTTTTTTGGGGGTTCTTTAGACTCTAATGTAACTAGAAAAAAATTTTCATTGCAAAACAACACAATTAATACTATATTTATATGACTATTTCCCATGAATGTTGGGTTTAGTTGGTTTTTAAACGACGCTAGAGGGTTGTAAAATTTTTTGGTACTATTTAGGCTTTAGTGCAACTGTCAGACAAATATCATCGCAATGCAGAGCATCATTTAAATTTTACAAACTACTATAGATAACTTTAACAGACGACCTGATGCACGTTTGAAATTTAGCAGATTGTCTCATTTGACTATGAAGATTTGATTCTCTGCTGCATATAGCAATTCAGTAGTCAATACCAGATAGTAGCGATGCTAGCATGATAAAACAGCCCCTAAATTGGCAAGGATTTCAATTGCATTTGATGAAGCTATGCTTGATCAAGCTTAAACGAGACCTGCCAAGCTACGAGCAATATTAATTGCTTTGCTAAAACCCGAAACAGAGTTAATCCCACCTCAAATATCATCGCTCTATATATTCCAAGAGATTCATAAGACCGTATATAAATTATCAATATAAAATATATACTTTACAATTTTTTAATTTAGTCTCATAATAAATTTTTACGTCGGTTTAATCACATTATAAATTGAAAATTATCGTTTCATTATAATTTTTTACATATCTCTACTGCTTATTTTGTTAATTAATATCAGTTTACAATTTTTTTTCCGCTTTATGTTTATAATTTCTTCATGTTTACTTGGAAAATACCTCGAGGAAAATATTTTCTGATGTTTAAGTCAGAGACAGAGTTGAAAAAAAAAAAAGTTTTCCAATAGAATGCCATTCAAGAATTGTATTTGTTCGTTCATATTATCGATGAAATTGAATTTATAATTGACTATAGTAGTTTCAACAACGATGACGTAGTGTGCTAAACACCAATACAATTGATTCGAACGACAAGCCAATACAAAAGAAGTAGAAAAAAAAATTGAGAGGTAAAAAAAAATGTCGTTTTTTTAAAAAGATATTTTTTTTTTTTACATTTTATTTTACACTTTAGAACTTTGAATAAAACAATTTTTTATTTCATTCTAACAGTCGCATTTAATAATACAAATGATTAAAAAATTTTTTGTGTTTTTTGAAGGGAATATTTTTTTAGAATTTTCTTTTTTTTTTTTAATATTCCAGATGAGTTTCGCGAGTAATCGAGTTAACATCAGGCATCAATTTTCCCATCGTTCGAGGGTGCTTATTGATATTTTTTTCTTGTTACCCACATTTTTCTTCTATTCCTCGTTTTAATCCATCCTGCATACTCCAAACACTGGAGCTCCTATTATCGAAGATGATTTATTAATGATAGTAATTATGGTATGAAATTGAAAAATAAATTTTTCAGGGCTTGTTTTCAGTTGTTGGGTATAAATCGATAAGTTTAGATAAATTTTTTGTGTAGAAAAAATGGTTACAATAAATTTTTGGTCTGTTAAGTGGTCCAAGCATCGTGTAACGATACCGCAATTTGTATCGTCAACCCTTAACCATTATTTTGATGAAGGTCTGACATATTTATTTTTAGATCCACCAATCCATTTTGCAAAAAGACCAAATTTAACAAACTTTTCTTCACGTTTAAAATTTTATTTTATATTATTCAAGTGTTAAAATATGTCGTATAAATTGAAATAAAATTTGCTAGTTGTTGAAAATAGTTGGGGATGAAGTTGCGTCAATATTTATGTGAAAATTAGTCGCTTGGAAACTCGGTGAAAATTTGGATATCAATGGTAAACTGATGAGCACTTGATTTCATTGCAGATTCGACAGACTTGCTGCAGAGCACTCGTGCTTGAGAATTAAGCTCCTTGGAGATTGCTATTATTGCGTATCTGGACTTCCTGAACCCCGACCGGATCACGCTCATTGCTGTGTTGAAATGGGACTAGATATGATCGACGCCATTACGTGAGTACGAGATTACACTCGATAAAATACTTATTTTTATGGTTTTTAAGTCAATTAAATCAGTGTGTCATTAATAATACTTCACCTTGTAGATTCTTGATAATTTAATTTAATATTCTATCAATTATATCGACATTTTATACGTAATGTCCTAGAAAAATTTAACTTCGCTGTAATTCAATTTCCCGTCATTTTGTCTCGTCGCTCATTTTTCTGCCGACAGACAGGACAAAATCTGGACTATATCTCTATGTTCCCCGAATTTTTTTTTGATTTAGCAATGATAGAGCAGTTCCACATTCTGGGAAAGGCCCCAGGATTTCCTGGAAAAATTCATGAAAAATATAATCTCTGTTTGAATTAAATGTAAATATTTTTAAACAGTAAACCCACATTTATTGACCATACTCGATACATCGTAAATTCACGTCTGCGTCATTGTCTACAATGTTATTAGGCTGTATAAAAAGGGCATTAAATAACACAAAATAAATTGCAGATTTACTTTCTATTTAAGTCGACATTTATCTAGCTTGAAATTTTATAATACTCACGCATGTTAAATCTCTGAACATTACACAGAAAATCACTTACAAGTTTATTCACTGTGGTAAAAAAAAAAAAAACAATTTGTGAGCCCACTGTATAATTGAATAAAAAATTATATTAGTAAAAAGCTCGCGGATAAAATCATCGAAATGGCAAATATACGTAGATGAATACATCGATGTTACAGTCCAGAGATTTCTCCCGGATTTCAGTTATTAAAGCAGCTTTTAAAGCCACAAAGTTTCATATCCATATAACTGCCCACTCTGAGCTCCAGTTGAACGTGAATACTCTCATTTCCTTCGTATTGTTCGTGATCACCGGTGATATATCCTCTTGTCCTCTTTTTTTCCTATATCATCGTGTCTACAGTTGGCTTTTGTTTTTCCGTGTATCGTAAATATTTATCAATACAAAAAAACTATCCAACATTTTCCTCGCTCTTTTTCAACTGTATCGCCGAAAAAACAGCTCGTAATAATAAACATTCGAACAAAGGCATTGTCTTTTATGTACTGAGAAAAGTTCAATACACTATTATTATTTTGTGCTTCAATTATTGATCCTTTAAAAAAACAATTAAAACATAAAACATAAGACAAATCGTAGGAAATGATTTTTTAAATGTCTTTTTATAATAGAAATATTTTTTTTATGTTGTATAAATATTTTATTTAAATTAATTTTAGGTTTTTATCGTGCATCCATTTACGGATAATTGAATTACCGTGAAAGCTCACATTCATAATTTAGGAAATGTATTATTAAAGACCGTGAAAACATATATTTGCATGTATGACTGTATATATAAAATGCATTTTACTCCTCATTTAAATATAGTATATGTTGTGAATTTAACATTTCCTCTCATCATTATTATCTCCACTCTTCTCTGAGCTATGAAAGCCTCTGTCCAATATGGCAGGCTTTACACAACTCAATTAAATACGTTCGGGCGGAAAAAAAAAAATAAAAATAATCTCTACAATCATACAGGACGATAACATAAATTCCCTTTTCTCTGTGACATCAATATCTCATCATCCTGGATAACACTGATAGCTCGAGTTGATATATTCCTATATATATAACTGTGATACAATTTCATTTCTACTGTACAATATGCATCAGATTAATACAATATTGTCCAATTATAATCAAATCAAATTTACAGACTCGTCCGAGAAGTTATGGCGGTAAATGTGAATATGCGAGTTGGTATCCACACTGGAAGGGTCCATTGCGGTGTTCTGGGACTTAGAAAGTGGCAATTTGATGTTTGGAGTAATGACGTCACGCTTGCAAATTATATGGAGAGCGGTGGAATCCCTGGGTAAGTATAAATTTTAAATGGAATTTAACATCATACATCTTTAAAATTTTCATTAATTAATTTATAAAATAGAAATTTATCCAGATTAGAAAAAAAAAAAAAAAAAAAATTTTGTTTTTTCCAAATATCTCAAAAACTCGTTAAAATACGTAAAAAATTTATTCTACATTTTTTTTATCAAATTAAATTTTCTATCATTTATATCTTATGATATTTTTTGTTATTTCGCTTATTTACTGAGTTATCCAAGCATAGGCAAAAAAAATATTCGTTTATCAGTGAAGAATACCAAGTGTAAAGTATATCTTAGGGTCAGGTGACTATAGATATGTAATATGTATAACATTTCTGAATGTTTCAGACGAGTACACATAACGAAGGAGACCTTAAAATGTCTTGGAAATGACTACAAAGTGGAGGAAGGCCACGGTGGTGAGAGAAATACCTACCTGAAGGAGCACAACATAGAAACGTATCTCATTGTCCCTGGCGACACTTTTAAGGATAACGTGACCAGCCTGAGCTCTCGAAAAGGCTACTTACTTAACGGAAATGTCTCGAAAGAGATGAGGGTTATGGGTCATGGGTCGCAGCATGGCAAGCACGCCAAGTAAGCTTGAACAACTGATATAAGCAACTATCTGTTTTCAATTACCTGAAATCGTCTATAAGATTTTATACTACGGCAGATTGGGCTTTGGGGAGACGATAGAGAGTGAGAAGGATCCGGAGGATGAAGTTAATGACTATCTCATGCGGGCTATTGATGCCAGGAGTATTGACAGGCTGCGGGCTGAACATTGTACGCCCCTCATTCTCACTTTTCGCCGGCCTGATATTGAGGAAAAGGTATAAAAACATTTTTAGATAGTTTTTTTTTCCACCTAAATTCATTTTTTGATTTTATCATTCCTCACAGTACTCACGCGAACGGGATCGAATGCTGTCAGCTTATTTTGTCTGCTCTGGCTTCGTTTATATTGTCATCGTCATCGCCATGGCAATCACACGATCTGGGTGAGTTGAATGGAACACCTGAATACCAACTAGATTAAGTCACGATCGCTAGATATTTCTCATACACAACGGAGTAATATAAAATTGCTTATCTTCTCACGTTGAGAAAAAATTTTTTTCTCTTAGGCACTGCAATATTTTAAATATTTATCACGGAAAATATGCATTTTTTATTTATCGTGTGCTTGATACGTGCTCCTCTGTTTTTTTTTTCAGGAGTATATACTTCTATGTTTGCACTGCGCTCAGCATTGTAATTATTGCTGTTATTAATATCATTCTTTGGGCTGAAAATAACGAGGTATGTAGATTGAAATTTAATACTAAAGTGCTTTGGAATCATGGAAATTTTTTTACGTGATAAAAATATTGAAAAATGGAATAATTATGTATTGAATTGTAATTTTTTATATTTAGGCTGTGCCACAGTGTGTGAGGGATTTTTCGGTGACAATCTTTGAAAATCGTATGGTCGCTCAGACTATTGCTTCCGTTGTTGTCTTCCTAACTTTTATCACAATTCTTTCTCCTTTGGTAAGAAAAACAATAAAAGTATCAGACTGGTTTTTATTAAATTTCTCGAGTTGCTCTCTCTCTCTCTCTCTTGACACAAGTATTCTACTATTTGTATGATTTAGATCACATTGGACAGCGACGATGGCTGTAACAACAGTTCAGAATTTGCCGAGTCTAGAGATAATTCCTCAGTCATGTTTAAAAGTATGAATAATGAAACAGTGTGCTATTACACTCTGTTTGCTGACGTAAGTAAAATTGATAAGTAGAGATTTTTTTGTATGCTAACTATAATTCACTAAATGTGTAATAATAATATTGATATGAGATATTTATCTGAGATTAATTTTGCGACGTTAGTTTGTGATAAAAAATGTTTTTTTTTTTTGTGAAATTTTGTGACAAGTAATTCTTGAATATTATACTGTATTCGTGATTTTTTCGCGATAATTCGATAAATAAATGACAGTTTTTTTTTTTTTTAATTTTTTATTTTTAAAAAAATCTCAAAAACAACGAGAAATATTTAAAAAAATACATAATATATTTTTTATAGAAAATTAAATTTACAATATTTTTTGTTTTATAATATTTTTTATTATCTCGGATAATAAGCGAGTTATCGGTGGAAAAAGAAAAAAAAAATCTCAAAATTACAGTAAGTTTTTTTATTGGGAAAATTTTTTAACTTATTATTAAAATATTTTTCCTTTAATTTCTTTATGAAATTCTATTTTTTTTTTTTTACTAGTTGGATATCTGAAAAACAAAATAATAAAATTAAGTTAAAAAGAGGAAGAAATTTGCTGAGAAATAAAAATGTAAAATATTTCCAGCTGTTTCCTGTGCTAGTAATGCTGGTAATGGTCACCTGTGCGGTCTATCAAATCTTGACATCTGTCTTCAAAGTGGCCGTACTAAGTATAATTGTAGCTTGCTACTTGGTAGTGAGCATTTATCAAGCATGCTACGACGTGGACATTGATCCTACAGCTAAGTGGTTAGCAGGAGTCCTCGTAATATTCTTCATGACCTTTCTCATCGCTCACTCTCAGCACACCGAGGCAACCTATCGTCTAGACTTTCTCTGGAAGCTCCAAGCAACCGAGGAGAAGGAGGAAATGGAGCACTTGAAGGCCTACAATCAAAAGCTCCTGGCAAATATTCTACCTGAACACGTTGCAGCTCACTTCCTCTCCACAGTAAACTCTGACGTAAGTTGCCTTATTAGTGTTTAACACTGCACGTGATGGCGTTTCAATCTATTGTCAATGTTATACAGGAACTTTATCATGAGCAATGTGACTTTGTCTGCATTATGTTTGCATCAATTCCAAATTTCTCCGAGTTCTACATCGAGTTAGAAGCCAACAATGAGGGCGTGGAGTGCCTCAGATTGTTAAATGAAATTATCGCCGATTTCGATGAGATCTTGGCTGAAGATACATTTCGATACATTGAAAAGATCAAGAGTACAGGAGCAACATATATGGCAGCTTCAGGTCAGAATTTATTTATTAAATCGTGTTTCTCGAAAAATTAAAATGATCAAAAAATTGAAATTTTTTTACTTGCTAATATCTTGATAAGAATGAGAGATAAAAAAATTTTCTTAAGAACCTTTTTTGTAGTTAATAAAATTTCCTACAAAAAAGGTCTCTTGAGAAAAATTTCTATCTTTAGTAGTTTGAGAGTTATTTTGATTTAAAACTGCAAATATAAATTTTTAGTTATTTTTTCGAGGACGAATGGCAATTGCTCTTTTGAATCTAGAAGCATTTAATCATGATAATGTGATTTTCTGGTTTAGGTCTTACAAAAAACAACTGTGATATGAAAGATTACAAGCATGTAACTGCAATGGCCGATTATGCCCTAAGAATTCGTGATCAATTGGCCTACGTAAACGAGCACAGCTTCAATAACTTCAAGATGCGCATTGGTATCAACATTGGACCAGTAGTTGCGGGTGTTATCGGAGCTAGAAAACCACAATACGATATTTGGGGCAATGCTGTAAATGTGGCTTCTAGAATGGACTCAACAGGGGTACTAGGTGGCATTCAAGTGACTCAGGAAGTCCGTGATATTCTCAGTGCCAAGGGCTATCCTCTCACTTGCCGTGGAAGCATCCAAGTCAAGGGCAAAGGTAGTATGGTCACGTATTTCCTTGATGGACCTAGTGCTGAAGTAGATGCTACGAAAATGGCAACTATTCCAGAAAATGACTGTCAATTCAATTCTACTACAATAGAGGAAAAAATGTCGCCTTGAAATTTTTCCTCCATACACTTGAAATAAATATAAAATTATGTGTTTAATAAAAAAAAAATATATATGCCAAGAAACGAGAAATATCTTGTTTATAAATTTGTCAAGTCAAAGTATTTTTATTACATTTTTTTTTTTCTATTTGAATTCAATCAATATTTTAAATAACGTTCGATAGTAAAAAGTATATCAATCGAATCGTGTAATTAAAAATCAAATAATGACGTTGGTGTTAGAAAAAAAAAAAAAAATAAAAATTGTATTTAAATTAAAAAAGAGTGGTTGGTCGTTGAGAAGGTAATTTTTAAGATGCAAAAAAAAAAAAAATGAGTGTGTGAATTAAAATTTATTTATTTTAAATATTGTTTGAATTGAGAATAATTTTTAGGGTCTATACAAATCTCAATTTAATCACGCACATTCATCTAGTTGTAATTTTGAATTTTTTTTTTTTTATATGTATTAAAAATACTTTTTTTAAATTAATTTTTTAATGTCTCAATTTAAATTGCGACGCACAAAAATTCGAGCGAAAAAAAAAAAAAAAATACTTTCTATTGATAAAGAAAATTTTTTTTTTTAATTTCCGACTTAAAAATTTGGATTATTGATTTAAAGGATGATTTATTTTAAGTATTATATTTATAGAATGGAAAAAAGTCAATCAAAGTTATGGATATGTGTAAATTAAATAAATTAATAGATTAAATGATGCCAGTAGTTGATAAAATAATTCATGTAGGCCTCAATTATCATTTAAATTGTTATGAAAAAAAAGAAAAAAAAAATTTACTTTTCAACGAAATGGCATTTATTATTTTTGACATACATCATGTCAAATTCCATTAAAATGACAGTTGATTACAGGGATGATGTGACATATTCTGGTGCTTCAACCATTCCTAATGTGTTTTTATATAGTATTAGTAAAGTTATAAAATTGTCGACAGTTAAAGCGAGATTGTATGGGAAAAATTTAATGCATAATTTTATGCTAATTATAAAATACAACGAAGCATTCGAAGATGTTTATAATTATTATTCAAACTGTTAAGAAGAAAAAAATGTCTTGGACCGAAATATTAAATAAAAAAAAACATATTGTGAGATCTTGTCAATGTTATACGGTCAATAATTTGTTTAAATACGGCAGAAAAGTATACTATGTACGACACAATGTATATTTTACAGTCAAAGTAACAGTCTACTTTCAATCAAGTCCGTGAATACTTTTGTTATGCTGTTTAATAAATTGTGGTGTGTGAGAAAAACTTATTGGGAAATATAAAAAATACAATTAAATATGTGATAAAATTTAAAATATCGGATTAAATGTGCAGTATGAAAATAGAATAAATATAAATATCTATTATAAAAATAAAATCGCATCTGAATCTCAATTTTTCAATTAATACATCCGAAAATGTCAAATATAAATCATGTCATATCAAAAAATAATAATCATTATAATAAAAAAAAAAATAACAGAAGCGATTTTAAAGTTGAAAAAAAAAAAAAACCAAAAAATTTTACCAAAGAGTAATATTTTTAATGAATGGAAGAAAATAGATTTAATCCTGATATACAAGTTGGAATATTCTGTCCTATAAATTGTCAATAATTGTTTCAAAAGATCTATATATAAATTGATGAAATATATTGTATCGTGTGGGGTTTATCGTAATTTGAATTGATGAATGCAAATCTTTATGAAAAATTATAATCTTTAATGGCCTAAAAAAAATATTAAATTTCAATAAAAATTCACTTTATATACAATAAAATTCAGCTGTCACATTTGTCGGTATAGAGTGCGTGAAATAAATTTGGAATTAAGATTATGTAACATTATGACGTATATTTGACCTATTTACTAAGATATCCACAACTAATTCAATTTCTGTATATGACAATGTACATGGTCTAAAGTTGATACAACACTTGGTAAGGACGAAGATGCATTTTGAGGATATTATTTATTGTAATTTTTTAATTTTTGAGCGGTCATGAAAAAAATAAGTATTAAAATAAACTCTGTCAACAAAGACATTCCTTAGTCAAGTTAACTAGAGGAATAGTAATGAATAAAAATTAAAGAGTAGTAATACAAGTAAGTGAATAATGTCCTTGCATCTGCATCCTTGCCGAATTCAACCTTGATCCATTCATAAGTCGCAAAATAAATTACTTTTTTCTGAATTTATATTTAAAAGAGAAAAAAAAAAAACAATTTTACAAGGTTACAATTATACAAAAAATTTTTTTTCGAATAAATAAAATGTGATATAAATAAATAACTGTGTATATTATTATTTTAGTGTTTTTTCGACGCCAAAAGAGATCGGATTTTTTGCTAAAAAATCTGCCTCATTAGAAGGATAAGTAATTTTTCGATGTTTTTTTATTAATTAGAATGCATTAACTTAATCCGTAGTCGCAAAAGGCAAAAAACTGAATTTCGGAAAATGTTTTTTTTTTCGTGATTAATGGCGTAAGGTCAGAAAAATTTTGCACCGAAAAACTTCCCGATTTTCGACGAAAAAATGGGCCGAAATTACCGACCCCCTATAGAGCTCTGTAACTAACTTTTTTGTTTATAACAATAGAATTTTGATAATTATTTTATAAATAAAAAAAAATAATAATTCGAGTCGAGGAAAAAAATTTATTCAAGGTCAGAAAAATTTTCCACCGAAAAACTTGCCGATTTTCGACGAAAAAATGGGCCGAAATTACCGACCCCCTATAGAGCTCTGTAACTAACTTTTTTGTTTATAACAATAGGGGGGCGGACGATGGCTCTATGGAAAGATAAAAAGTTACCGACATCCCTGAGGCATATAACAATAGGGGGGCGGACGATGGCTCTATGGAAAGATAAAAAGTTACCGACATCCCTGAGGCGATGGCTCAACCCTGTCAAAAATGCCCTCAAAAATGCTCTAACTCCAACCGTTCTCGAGATATTTGCAAATAAACAATTTTTGCAATGTTTATTCGCTTGCCATTTCGTTGTTTATGGTCCGATTCGGCTGAAACTCAAACCGTTCTCGAGATATTTGCAAATAAACAATTTTTGCAATGTTTATTCGCTTGCCATTTCGTTGTTTATGGTCCGATTCGGCTGAAACTCAAATGGTATTACCTAGTAAGGGTACTCAACGTCCATGCCAAGTTTCAAGGTCATCCGATGATTAGGGGCGAAGATACAGAAAAGGGGTTGAAAAAGTTATAAACAATTGCAACGGAGGACTTCTTTACCGGCCG